>JAJGOT010000280.1:1065000-1095000 GCA_022457155.1 Cladopsammia gracilis
AAAGCAATATTCCAGCTCACTTGGTGAAGGAATAAAGAAGTCTCGTTGTTCGTCGGCTGACGATGCCCGTTCTGGCGAGACACTTAAACATCCTTGCAAATTCCATCCGTTTGCTCGGCGTTTAAACACGAAGTTCCGGTATAAAAGGAGCCTGGCCTGGCCATTCCCACCTCCAGTCGTCAATCAACCACTGAAGCATTAACAACTGGCAAATATACTAACTTCTGTAAACGATTGCCGCAAGCTCTCAGGTCTACAGGTATGCGAGTAGCACCAATAGTTTGAGAAAAAACCGTTTTATTATAATTGTCGCGTGAGGGGGTATCATTAAAAATATGAGAACGCAAAATTGTTTGAAAATCGAAGTTCGTCAGTGACGCAACAATAGAAGTTGATATCAACGGTGATTTCAAAGTTATGGTTTTTACCAGCCAAATAGTTGCCACTACGAGGACATATATAAAATTTTTAAAAGAAAACAGTTCTCTTACAGTGAAAGAAATATCACACAAAAATTTTCCGTGTCTCCCGCGATGGTTTACAGATGCTTGAATGCCGAGAATGTTGGTTCAATAGACCATTTGCACGAAGACGTCATTTGACTACTACTACTAGAATTCATTTCGTTTTTCCTTTCTTATTTAAATTTTGTAATCCCAGTGCGGTTTAAATAACAATAGCCCTAATTTGCACTACAAAACAAAAAAACTGAAGGATTCTGGTAGTAGTATCCTGCAAATCCAAAAATCTTATTTACTTGATTCAATGTAAGAAATGTAAATGCCAATACATCGGAGAGACCAAACGGAAACTTTATGAACGATTTGGAGAACACCGCCGTTCCATCATGAACCATCATCAACTCAGCGATCCCACTCCTGTCTGCCTACATTTCAATCAAGCTGGACATTCAATCAATGATGTTCTTCTAATCCCACTTGAACTCATACGCAGCAATCGTGACGCAGTGAGAAACGCGAGGCTCATTTGATACACAAAGGGAAAACGTTATCTCCTCTAGGAATAAATAGACGTGACGAAACTCATTGACATACGACACCTAGTCTCCTGCACTATGGTGGCCTAGAGCTGCCATATGGATTTCGGTATTTTTTCATCTTTTTCTTTTATATATATTTATATTATTTATTTATTTATTTTATCTATTTTATTTATTTTATTTATTATTTTATTTATTTTATTTTATTTTATTTCATTTTACTTATTTTTATTTTATTTATTTTTATTTCATTTCATTTCATTTTCATAAACAAATTATCATGAAAATGAAATGAAATACAATAAAAACTCTGTATAAAATGAAATTAACCTCAAAGTAAAGTCAATTGAAAATATATGAAAATAAAAACAAATTGAAAAATTTTGCACGGTGGATCAGCCTTACACTAAGTTTTAAGTTTTATTCCATACTGCTGATCCTGATCTACACCGACTTGATCCGGCTTCACTTCGCCGTGCTGTTTGGCCAAGTGGTCCTTGCTTTATTTGAGGGTAATTGACCAGTCCCTAACAAACGAAGATATATTCCAGTGTAGCCAAAAGAAACGCAGCTATTCCGATACCTTCGCATTCAATCAAAGCCGGGTCCACAACGCACGCAGTACCCTCCACGGAAACAATTATCCAATAAATCCACGGAAACATTTTAAACGCTTGAGCCGTCCGACGATCATACTATTACCCTCAGTCAGTTTGCGCTACACGTTTTGAGAGTACTTGGGACTAAAGTCCTGTTTGGCCGTTGAAGCGAACTGTGACTAAAAAGACCAATTTCCGGCCCAGTAGGGTTGCACCTCTTCCGAACCTCAAATTTCATTGGACATGGATAACCCGCAGCTCTATTGTTTTCAGGGCTAGGGTCCATTGTGCTGTTGTTTTCTTAGAGAATCATGTGAGGCGTTTGGAAAGGTGCAACCCGACCATTTCCGGTAGTTTCTGTGAGAACCGGAGAACGAATGACGTAAAACAAAAGAAACAAATTAAAGACCGAAAACATTTAACTCCAAAACAAGATTAACAAGAAGCTGTACACCGTGGCGCCTTTAACTCATTGCAGCATTGATTCCCGAGTGTTTCGAGTGCTTTTACGGAGAAACATAAGCTTAAACTTATGTCTCATCAAAGGCTCCTAAGAGGGGGGTTTCTTGGTGTTGCAGAAGCCATTGTTGGTTAGCTTTTGTGTTGTGGTGTGGGTACTGTTCAGTGTCTTTTGAATCTTTTGTTTTAAGTCATTTGGTGATCACACCATCCGCAACACCAAGAAACTACCCCTACGAGCCAACCCGTGAAGAAGAAATGCTAAAGCGAAACGCAATATTGCGGCAAGCTTGTTTTCACACTGAAATGGTTCGATATGCTTTTTAAAAATTAAACGAAGGATTTTTGACGAACGCCAAAAAAAAAGTACATCACGAACGCCTTGCATTGCCTTGAAAACTTGCAATTGTACGCTGTTTTTCTTTCTTTCGCTTCTCAAGTCAATACACATAAAGGGGATTTGGGACAAGGGACAAAAGTTTTATTTTAGTGCAGTTTTACTGTAACATATTATTCAAGTCGCGTCTAGAGTGACATCGAAATATCGCGAGTGATCGCTTACCCGAGGTTAAAAACAATAGAAAAATTCAAATCACCTGACCAGCGAAAGTGGTCGCGGTCGCTTACAAGAGGTTTTAATGTAATGAGTTGAATGGGGGAAAAAATGGTATTTTGGAAAAATGGTCTCTTAAGAGAGGTGGTCGCTTAGGAGATGTGGTCGCATACGGAGGCTCAACTGCTTGATCAGAGGTTTTTATTTGTCAAGCCCGCAAACTAGTTGGATAACCAAGAAAAACCGTCCCCTCCAGGATTCGAACCCGTGTCATTTGCCTGGAAGAGAAATACTTAAACATTGAACTATAGCGTTAAAACGCACGTCGCTGTTGATGAACCATTTGAATTCTGTAGATTTTTTGGAATGTTCCATCAAAGAACTCCAAATGTAAAACATCAGAGCAGCGTTTCAAAATGTCCCCTTTTTGGTGGGCGACTATTCTCTACGCTATATTCCTTTGCATATGCCACGAAAGCCTTGTGCACTGGTCCACGAAATTACCAAGAAAAGTTTACAACTGATGGAGTGAGTGAAAATTTGCATATTTGCCACCGTCTGCGATAACCCGTTCATTGCACTTCGCGTATTCACGGGTTAAAAACACATGAAGAACTTCTTTTTACATTTATATTTTGTGTTGATCTAAATAGAAACCAAAGAATTTTTAAAATTGGAACACAAATAGGCACTTTTCCGTTTATTAATCACGCGCAGTGACCATCATCTCATTCCACGTCATGATATTTTACACAACTCTAATGCACACAGATTATAAAATTAAAAAAGGGACAGTAACAAAATGGCGGCAACATGCCAAATAAATAATAGGCGATAAAGGTGATGGCCAAAACAACTAAAAGTGCCTATAACCCTCATTTTTATCTTTTTATCTCAAATATTGATTCTACATCAAGTGAATAATTGAGTGGTGGAATATTATTTGATTTGAATGTTGCGTCTGTGAGTTATAGAGGTTCATATCTCCAATATGCTTATGAATGTAAGTCGACCCAATATTCATTTATATACAAAAAACATGAAAATTACTTTTTATTTTGAGAATTTTCCGATCGGGCAAACCGAAATAGCCTTACCATTTACATTCCAACAGAAATTGCCGGATTTTTTTGGGTAAATGGTAAACACTCACTGACTGTAGAAATATTGAAAGATGGGAACCGAAATTGCAGCGTTTTGTAGTAGATATTAAACAGTTGCGTTATTGAAAGAAAAGTATTAACAGTCCTCAACAGTATATTAGGAGATATGAGCCACTATTGAATGCAACATTCAAATCAAGAAATATTTTTCACCATTGATTCAATTATTCACTTGACTCAGAATCGGTATTTGTAATATAAAATTAAGGGTTATATACACTTTAAGAAAAGCGTATTTGAGATTTTACCGACATTTATTAAGAGAATAGTAAACGCGACCGAGTGAATTGTTGAGTTATAAAAACTTGCGGGAATTTTAAAAAACACGAGAGAAGTGCTCAGACGAGTGAGTGAGTCTCGAGTGTTTTATATAAAATTCCCCAAGTGCTCATATAACTCAACAATGCGCGAGGAACAAGTTTACTCTTTCCTTAGTAGTAGATAGCCGTTAGATTTAACCTCGCTATGGATTTTCCATGGATTTCCTTCATACTAATTTGGATTCCCTTTTCATGACGTCACAACTTGGATTTCCTGCATACTAATTTGGATTTCCGCCGCCGTGGTTGCGAAAAGCCTGCCGCACACTTGCGGAAAGTGCTGAGCAAAATTCCTCGCGAGGCAGTTAGCTCAGCTGTTTCCGCAAGTGTGCGCTGGATTTTTGGTGAGTTTTTCGCCTCGCGAGGTCGTGAGGCAAATATCTGTCATGTTTGAAATTTTTTGCCTCACGAGACAAATTCCTCATCGTGTGCGGGCGCCGCGAGAATCTGGCTGAGCCAAATTAATCGATTAGCCAATAAAATTGCACGGCGAGCTCACGTGATTTCAAGCTCGACATTCAAGATGGCGGACGACGAGATGTTAAAACTTCTCGTGGCTCTTCTTATCCGTTTGTTTGTGGTCCACTCAGAGTATACAAAAATACAAATCTTGAGACCCAATCAGGGTTGGTGTAAAGCGGGCAAGTTTGGGCCGGCCTGTTGTTCCTATTAGGGAGCTTACGCAACCACGACGGCGACGGCAGAGAGAACGGCACAAAACAATAGGTTTAATGAGCGAAAACAATGCTTATGCACGTGCGTCTTACATTTTGGTGCATTTCTTTGCCTTCCCTGCAAAACAATAACGTCAAATGATCAAATTATATAGGTTTCGTAGAGAACGTGAACACACGACGGTTAATTTTCCTTTCTCAAATTTGAACTTAATGGCTGACACTACAAATTTAGCTCCCGGATGATCCAGTCATATTAGACAAATTAAAAAAATTGGAACAATTGCAAAGTAGTTTAAAATGGCGCGAATCCTTTTTTAAAGTGACGTTTTCCTTGGTGTTGCCGTCCTCGTTGCGTAAGTTGAAAAGGAGCGGAAATCCAAATTCCAAGTTGTGACGTCATGAAAAGGGAATCCAAATTAGTATGCAAGGAATCCAAGGGAAATCCATAGCGGGGTTAAATCTAATGGCTTAATGGCTATCTACTACTTTCCTTTATAAAATGTCAAATGATTTGCGCGCGTTCATACTGGTGACGTAGGCTACGTGCATTATAATTCAATAAAGCACGAGCGCGACGTAAGAGGCGTGCTTTAATGAAATATTATGAACTCGAACTGACCAATCATAGCTCGAGCATTTCTTTGAACATTTTATAATGTGCTAAATTTCATGCGATTTTTACTGAACCCGTTTTTCTCATATATCAGCGATCAACGATTTTTTCTTTACAATTAAATATTCTGTGGAATTCGGCTTGAGTAACAACTCCGTTCTACAACAAATCCTACAATTTTTAATCCTCAACATTATTTATATGCCTTATGTTTTATATTCTTTCATTGTTTACTACATATTTGTGTAGTTAAAAAGGGTGAAAAATCGGACCTCAACAATTATCGTCCAATTTCCGTTATTCCGGTTGTTTCGAAGGTTTTTGAAAAAATTGTTTACGACCAACTGTATCAATACCTAAATGACAATCAATTGTTATCAAGTTGTCAGTCGGGCTCTCGCTCCTTACATAGCACTCTAACGGCCTTGCTTGAGGCGACAAATAGCTGGTCTGTTAACATCGACAACGGTTTCTTGAACGGAGTAGTCTTCATTGACCTTAAAAAAGCTTTTGATACAATTGATCACGAAATTATTTTACGTAAATTGTCTTACTTTGGTGCTGACCAGGCAACTGCTAAGTGGTTTCAGTCATACCTAAGTAATCGGACCCAAAGGTGTAATGTAAATGGCAATCTGTCAACTGCCAGTACTGTTACTTGTGGCGTACCGCAGGGTAGCATCCTGGGTCCCTTGCTTTTCTTGATGTACATTAACGATCTCCCTAACTGCCTGCGGGTTGCTGCGCCGAGAATGTTTGCCGATGACACCAGTTTAACTTTATCTGCATAAACGCTAGCCGATCTGAAACTAGCAGTGACTTCTGAACTTAACAATCTTACCTGTTGGCTGAGAGCCAACAAATTAAGTTTAAATGTGGCCAAAACTGAGCTTATGATAATCGGATCTAGGCAGAGATTGAATGCCCAATGTGAGGAGATTAATATAAGTATCGATGACAGGATGATCAAGAGAGTTGACCATACTAAATCTCTGGGTCTTACCATTGATGCACAACTCTCTTGGTCTAAACACGTTGACGAGATAAGCAAGAAAGTCTCTTCAGCCATTGGTGCTTTGAAACGTGCACGACCTTTTATTCCGACGGATGTTGCAGTTCAAATTTACAATGCTTTAATATTACCACATTTTGATTACTGCAGCCCGGTTTGGGATAGTATGAGTGGCTGTTTGAGTGATAAATTACAAAAATTACAAAATCGCGCTGCCCGAGTAATTACTCAATCACCTTTTGATACGAGCTGCAACCTCCTTCTTGCGATGCCTAAGTGGGAGAAGCTGTCTCTTCGTCGCAAAAAGCAGAAAGCTTTAAGTATGTATAAAACATTGAATGAACTTGCCCCAGACTATCTTCAATGTCTCTTCACTCAACGTCACGTTAATGATTATAACCTAAGAAATCTTGAAGGAAAGCTTTCGCTGCCCAAGCCAAATACTAATTACCTAAAACGAAGTTTTTGCTACAGCGGGGCCTGTTTGTGGAACAACTTGCCCCAAGATTTAAAAAGCGTTTGTTCTATTGGGCAGTTTAAACGGGGTATTAAGAAAGTATCTGAGATATCGGATTCCCACACGGCAATCATGTAAAGCAGTTGTACAATTTTTAATTTTTAATTTTTAACTTAACTGATGATTCTCTGTGTTTAAATAAAGATTTACATTACATTTACATTACATTTACATATGAAACAAGAGCTGAAGCGATTAGTCCATTCTCTATTTTCGAATTGCCCATATTTATAATACACTTTCTTTGCCCCCCAAATTTTGCATAAACTATTGTTTTGAAATGCACTTGGGAATATGCAGTCCTCCCAAGAACATTTCAAAACAATATTTTATGCAAAATTTGGGGGGCAAACAAAGCGTATTATGGGCAATTCGAAAATAGAGAATAGACTGTCCACAGTACCCTATTTTCCCGTGTTTGTCGAGTTCGATAGTTGAGTTCGTTTAGCTGCCATCTTGAATGTCACGGTGCGATTACAACTGGGGATAAAACAAAAACTGCTAAGGGTGTGGGGTGGGTGAAAGTGACGTTAGCGTGGGGTGGGGGGCTCCTCCCTTCCCCGCCACCACCCCCTGAGCAGTTTTTGTACACTCCCCAGTTTTAAACACGCCGTGACTGTCAAGGGTCGATGTCGACGAACACACGGGAATATAGGGGACTGGTGACAGGACAGTTGTCCATATTTTGAGTGGACGCTGAACCCAAACCAGAGCTGATTTCACGTTTCAGTTATCAAAACTTTCCTGTGTGAATGAATCTGACCTGGTTAAACTGCACTGTGTTTCAAGACGTTCCATTCATTGGGGTCATTTTTCAATCAGCTAAACAGAATATCTTTTGTTACACAGTTTTAAAACTCGCCTCCCAGTCCCGCGTCGGCTTCAAGCATGTTCATAAAAACAGACATTGTCTCTTCGTTGTGTTCCATGGGCGTTTCCATCGACTCAATAGCATTCTGCATTCCAATTAACTGCTCTAGTAAGTGAGCCTGCGATACCTGCCCCTGATAATCCGCTCCTGAAGAACGCAAGCCCAATGCTCCGACCGGGGATGACCTCGAAATACTGGATGCGTTGAGTGAAATTTCATCCTCGTTAATTGTGCTCACAACAACCGACGTATCGTTTAACGAAAAGTCGTCATTTGGTTTGTTGGCTTTGACCCGGGAATGCCTGAAAAAAAAAAATACTGTCGGTATTTGTGCTAAATTCCCATTATTTCTTACTTTTCAATACAGTAATTCATCCTGTAACAGAGCAGTTTTCATGTACATGTATTTGCTTCGAGCTCTGATTGATTCATTGGATTGTCTGCGTCTGTTGTGATTGGCCAGAGTAATTACTTTGGTTTTTGCTTTACGACACTTCAAGTTCTGATTGATTCATTGGATTGTCTTCGTCTGCTGTGATTGGCCAGAATGATAACTTTGGTTTCGGTTTTATCACACTCAAGTGAAAACCGGTGTAATGAGAGATGACTGTTTATTTCATACTTATTGAGATTTTCTATTGAAATTTCGCGTGTGAAAACCCCGTTCGGGGTTCGCAGCCAATCAGAATGGCGAAACGACTTTCTCACGTGAAAAAAGCGTTTCGTCCAATCACAAATCTCA
Source organism: Cladopsammia gracilis (assembly GCA_022457155.1). Classification (NCBI taxonomy): domain Eukaryota; kingdom Metazoa; phylum Cnidaria; class Anthozoa; order Scleractinia; family Dendrophylliidae; genus Cladopsammia; species Cladopsammia gracilis. Next base: position 1,073,527 of record JAJGOT010000280.1, read on the forward strand.
GTATGTATAAAATAAACAAATTACAGCATGGGCAGTGCTTTGTACAGCATTTACGCACTCGTTGGTTTGTATCAGAAATCTCACTCGTTCGCTGCGCTCACTCGTTCGAATTCTGATACATCACCAACTCGTGCGTAAATACCGTACGCCCGCACTGCCCATGAAGTAATCTATATGTAAGACTTCTTGACTTTGATCAGGAACTGAAGCGATCTAACATATCCAGGTACCAAACATTTTCTAATAGCGGAGCTGTCGCGGGTCGAAGACCCGCTGCGGAGCCCCATACTCATAGAACCTATGCCCGTCATTTTTCATGGTCATGGCTAGCGGAATGTTTCGCGTGCGGCGTCTGTTACATGCGTGTCCGAGCAAGCGAGCGTCCGTACACAACATCCGGGATCTTAGCAATTTTGAAACCAAAGTGAGGCTTTGTTTTTCGCGCGGCTACAAATGTCAGGTCAGCTCGGATTTAGCGGAGTTACAGTCGTTTTTTTTTCCTGCATTTCTTCGCGGTTTGCTACTCAAAGACAGGGATACTAATTAAGGGATACTAAGAAGCCGTTATAGTGGAAAAAGAAGAGCTTTCGGGGATAAAATCTTGCTTCGAGGAACTTCATACGTTTTTATCAATGCGGGGCAACATTTCAGAACCGAAGAAGCGGAGCCCGAGTTTTAACGAATTTCCAAGCAGTCGAGTGACTTGAAAACGTGCTTAAATTCAGTCGTGTTGTTATCTTGAATTTCATCGAGGACAGCTCTGCATCGATGCGCTATAAATGGTACGCGTTTTGCTTTTAAACATAAACTAATATATATTTGAATAAAATTTTTCAGAAGATTTTGTTGTCCATTTTTATTTGTTTGTTCATTCATTACATAGGTTGAAAAGCGATAGAAGGTTTCACGGTCGGGACCGCCATTTTGAAAGTAGGGCAAACGTGGTGCAAAATACAGTGTTTGTATGAGAATTCAATGTTAAATATTCGAGGTAAAATTAAAATTTCTGGAATACCTATGGTCTGTTAGCTTAAGATATCCTGCAAAAGTTTTTAGAGCGATTAAATCTGAGGGTTGTGATTGTGCTGGGAAGCGCATGTTTGCTTTTGAGTTATCCATACATTGCTCTGTAAACATTTCAGAGAAATGTATGAAAACTCAAAAGCAGACGTGACGTCACGGCGGCCATATTGGTGTCCCAAAACAATCAAATAGCGGCCGTATTGGTGTCCTAATTTAGACTGTAGCTCTATTCTTATTCAAACATTTCCTATTGTTTTAGCACTCTAATACGGCCGCCGGTCACGTGAGTGTAAACACTATATTCAAATCCTCCTCAGATTGCCAAAACATTTCTGAACAATGGGCCTTATATACGTGACGTCACCATCTCAATATTCATCACCAAGCCTCATTTGTGTGAAATTCCTTGCAAACCATTGACAAGTTAACCTTGTGATTGAGTAGGTATGCTTTTCAGCTCTGTTCCTTTGAGATTTCATTGATAAGACTGTCACAGGTTTCACTTCGAACACAAGGCTTGGTGGTAAAATGAACTAGTCTGACGTAAATATGCATAACTTGAACTAATCTGGTTTCTGAGTAATTTCCGAAATAATATCTCTGATCCCTGAAGAAGCCTGAGGAATATTACTTGCCCAATTAAAACCAACAGTTAATACCCTGTAAACACACATACATGTAAAATTTTGCCCTTCAAAAATAGACTAGCAGTCTCATATTTCTCTCGGGGATGCAATTTTCCCTTTCGTAAACAAGCGATGCCGTTTTAGCGACACTTCGCCAATCATCAAATGATTTTTTTTCTATCAGAAAAAGAAAAATGCAATTACAGTGGATTTCAGCTTACTTTGGCCTCGCCGGTTTTCAAGTTCATTGGGAAATTCGAAACTACGTAACTGACAAATGTAATTAGCAAATTAGCAAGCTAACCAAATTGCGAACTTCGAAACGAAGTTGGCAACTTCGGTGCCAACGAAGCTTGTAAAATCTAAAGTTGTTGGTTTTTTTTGGCGAAGGCAAAACAATTTTTGGCTCTGGGTGGTTTTCTTTAAGATTTTGTGGACTTGTAAGACAAATCTAAAACTGGCGGAGTTCAGATTATTTTCGCGGTGAGATCATGTAACATGCTTGCCGCTATTTCAGTTGTGGTTTTGAATTCGACCAACAAATTTAGATATCTTTTCTTCCGTATTCACTTTAAATATCTTGCAATCTTTGTTTGTGCTGTTGTCCGTTGTTTATATATGGCTTAGCTAGATTTTATTATCTTCAGCGAAAAACATGGAGCGATACTGCAATTTCTGAACAGAAGTTGAAATACTAAACGTAAGCAAAGATCTTGCTTGTCAAAGCGTATTGCGCGTTTCCTTTTGCCCGTTGATCTGATTTTCCAAATAATAAAATGACGCACAATTGAAAAAGAATCGTTTTATTTTCGAAAACAGATCACAGCAACTTTTGAGTTTACCAACCTCTTTACGCCGAGATCGCGAACTTCAAAACAAAGTTCGCAATTTGGTTAGCTTATTAACAAATGTAATTGGCAAATTAGATAGGCAAATTAGCAATGAAGTTTCCAATTTCCGAACGAACGTGACAACCGGCGCGGCCAAAGTAAGCTGAAATCCACTGTAATAACCTAGAATCGAACCCGGAACCTCTGCATGCTAACATCCTCCTTCACCACTAGACCACTGGGTTGATCCGGCAAACTCAAGAAAAAATTATTATAAAAGGTGCTTTTCTAAAGGCCCTGTCGCACTATTGCGTATTAAAGAAACGTATGAGTTGCGTATAAAAATTCATAAAATAATTTTCATACGCACAAAATTCCCTTGAAAATACAACGTATGACCAGCGTACTTGACCTATGAGTAACGTACCTTCAGCGCAACTCTCACGTATTCAGCGTATGCCTAGCGTATGCTTAGCGTATAAACCATACGTCCGAATACGCACAAAATTTTTAAGCATGCTTAAAAATTTTGTGCGTATTCGGACGTATGCCAGCGTATGCCACCGTATGCGACCATGCTTGAAACGTATACAACCTATGCCTAACGTACCCTTAGCGTATGTCAGCGTATACCAGCGTATGAGTGATATTTTTTCATACGCTGTCATACGCTAGTACGATACGCAATAGTGTGACAGGGCCATAAATGATACATCTATAACGGGTGACCCTATCCCTAAATCTAACCTAATCGCGAATCTAGCTTAGGTCAAACAATCGTTTTACCTAGGTTCAATTTTATCAATAATGATAGCCTACTTTCGTTCCAATCCAGGCATAAACTATAGAGAAATGGCATCGACCATTACAAAAGGCTTGGTTACTAATGAATGTTAATAATGGCATCGACTGTTAAAAGGATTAGATTGTTCGTTTAATACATATATGTATTTATTATAAAATTTTCTTTTTCTCCTGTGCCCGCCTCGAATAGCCCTTGCTAATTGCGGGCACAAGTTTTGTAAATCTACACTTAACTTGAAATAAAACTTGTTGTTGTTGTTGTTGTTAAAAATGGCATCGCTTCCTTGTTTACGAAAGGGAAATCAGCCTTGGGTAAGTCAAGCGAGTGGAACACGCAAGGGCATGTAAAAATCGCCTGCCGCGAGGAGACACACTGCGCAGGCGAGGAAAAGGGGAGGGGGAGGCGTCTCTTCGCATGTTTTAATTGGTCGATTATCATACCTATTCGTACTTTTTTATAATTGATGATATTTTAAGACTATATTTTTATATATAAATTATATTCTAAGACTGCATTTTTTTAATATTTTTAATATTTTTACATATATTTGAATTGTATGCATTTTTTAATTGTATTCATTTTTACACATATTTGAATTGTATTCATATTATCTATTTATAATGTCCTTAATTAGCTATATATAATTCTAAGACTATATTTTTTAATATCTTTTTTACATATACTAGAATTGTATACATATTAATTATTCATAGTGTCCACAATTAGCTTTTAGCTAAATACCTTGACACTTTAATAAAGTTTATGTATGTATGTATGTATGCAGTCGAGCCAAACTACCCATGAAGAGACCAAACGAGCCTGATATGCCGTTAAATTCAGCCCAAAATCCGGTGATAATTTTAGTAGTTACGGTAATAAATCTGTCAGGCGTCCTATCGTGTGGCCCGCGAGGAGAATACTACGAGTCAACAAACGGCGCAAAAAGTGATGAATGAAAAATAATTTTAATTTGAGCTTTATACAGCGAGCAAAGTGAGAAATCGTGGTAGCAAAATATGTGTAAAACCCTTAATTCTCTGCAAAACTATTATCGGCATTTGAAAATGAGAAAATTACAGTGTTTGCCGAAGAAATCATTTTACTAGTCTTATCTCGAGGGAACGAACACATAAATAGTGTAAATGTCACATGGACGCTTCAAATACTCGCTTCAGCAGTTCAAACGTTCAGTTGGAGGAACTTTTGGAACCAGAGGTAAAGTTGACCTTAATGGTTGCATTTTCAAATTTTGCACGATAAAATCGAGCGATATTAGGTCATTTGAAGCAAGTAATGCCGAGCGGCAAGCCGAAGCTGAACTTTACGTTTGAAATAACTGATCTTCCCGTTGGAATTTCAACTTAAAATTTGGCATGGGAAGTAGTCCAAAACTGAAGAGGAAGGGGAAGGCAAAAGATTGATCATAGTAGCACTTTTTAAGGTCTGATTGAGCAGGAGGACTGTAAACGCCATATGATAACAGTTGGTTGGAATATACCTGTCACGTGCCTCCTTGGATTGTACCTCCTCGGCTAACAAGGTACCAATACGACTCGCTCCTGCATTCGCAACTGCACCTTCACTGTCAGGACTAGAGCTGCTTGGATGACTATTTTTAGCAGTGGACTTTGATCCTAACAAAAACGGACAATTACAATTAGACCACGATTGGGATTACCTATTTAAAAATATAAGAATGATGCCAAGTTTTCTATGAGGGAGTAGACCAGGAGGCAATAAATTTGAGGTATCAAAAACATTGATTTGTGGTGGTAAAGAAGTAAGCCGAATCATGGCAAGTTGTTGTTTTTCAACAAATGTTTCATTGGCTTTATTTTATTACTGTTTTGCGTTTTCCTTCAGTGAGCTACTTTCAAAAATAAACGTCTTGAAATCGCGACCACCCAAATGTACTATGCGAAGTCTCCACTATCATCAAAGATGTTTCAACAGAAAAGAGAAAGTCATAATTTAAATTTGCTTTATGATGTTGAAGAAAAATACGGGAATATCAAAATACTCTTGATTCGATTAAAAACCGTCTTTCTTCAAACTTTGTCTGCAGCTTGTGATACGTGAGTACTACAAAATTTAAAAGTTTCATTATAAAGTCTGACTAGATTTGAGAAAAACAACATTGTCAAGAACAAAGGGCCTATTGCTGATGTTGCTATGGTAACCACCGTCGCTTGGAAACTGGTGAAACATAAAACTTTGATCACATTTCATAAATTTGGTGAAGTATGAAAGCAATCAAAGCATGCCTTTCCAGCAAAATTTTGATTTCAAAACATACACCTCACGGCAAAAAAAAAACTGTTGCGAGCCTCCTTAAGTGTCGAGCGACGGGCTTACATGCGCCTTCGCCATTTCGTAGATGTTCGCGGAAACAGTCGCCTGGTCTAGAGAAGCAATTGTTCTCGAATATTTACCTGGCTTTGCGAATGCGAGCGCTCTCCTTCTCAGCACCTCCAACACTCGTTGTACACCAGATTGATAAGGGCGCGTCGGTGCCGGGCTATCACTGGAAGCCACAGCGTCAGTAATCTGCAAAGCGGACTGCACTTCAGATGTAGGCAGGGCTTCCAAGTCCCTGAAAAATAAATAAACAAGAAAAAAATCAGTTTGGGAGGAAACAGGGAGAAAAGATAAAAAATGGATTGGTGCAAGGTGCGTCAGGACACAGGACAAACAATTGATTATTAAGAAAAGTTTTGCAATGGAGTCGAACCTCCATGTGCGACCACCTCTCTTAACCCTTTAAGCCCCAATATCAAAAATTAAATTCTCATGTCTAGTCCTATACATTTCCTATAGAAGTAGTAGGGAGAAATTGTTTGGATATCAAGAGAACTCATCTTGTGTGATCATGTCCTTAATTCTCATGACCTTTTTGATTGATAAGGTATTGATATGACAAGGAGAAATTTGATGCTGATGTTTTTTTTTTTCAACTCAACTCGTTGCACACATAGTCGAAACTTCTCGTAAGCGACCATGATCACTTTCAACTCTGGTGAGTGGAATTTTTCTTTATACAATGAACTTAATACTACACGCTCTGTGATTGGTCGTTGCCTATGATCTATCAGAGTACAGACGCACGGCTGACGTCATAGAAAAATTGTTTGCTTTGTTTTGTCCAACATGGCGCACAGTTTTGAAAATGTTTACGAGATTATTCTGGATTGAGCAAGTGAAAGCCGTAAAAAATGTTTAGCAGGAGCTGTTTACGTGCAAGAAAAAGAAACAAAGAAGAAAAGTGTTCTTGGCGACTTGAAAAATACCTTAACTGGAACAAATCTTCGAACAGTCGAGCGCTACGAGGCAAGTTCGTAATTTTACTCTTTTTACTTTTCTGTTCATTGTATAAAACAAATAGATTCCATTTGGCCGTGTGTCTGTTCAGTTATAGATCACAGAGGACGTCAAAATGTAGTAAGAACATCAGTGACACACTCGCATGCGGCTCGTGTGCCACTTTTTTGTTCTTACCACATTTTGACGTCATCTGTGATCTATAACTGAACAGACACACGGCCAAAAGGAATCTATTTGTTTTATTGATTTTAACCTCTGGTAAGCGACCACTCACCCATATTTCGCTGCCACAACAGACGCAATTATGAATTAATTGACAGACGCAATTATGTATTACAGAACAACTCCATTACAACGAAAATTGTGTCTTTTGCATCAAAACTTCCATGTAAAACAATATTATGTGCTGATAGGGATTGAAATTATGTTAACGTGTGTGGTCTGATGGCTTTGCGTTTTCGGTGGTCATTTACGGAAAGTTCGACTGTATCACCTAATAATCTGTATTAGTAAGAAACAAAAAAAAATACTTAAGGCTGGTTCACACGTGCGACGCAAATGCAAACGCAAGTGCAAATGCAAACTCAAGGAATGGAAAAATTTTCATTTCCTTGCATTTGCATTTGCACTTGCGTTTGCGTTTCACACGTGTGAACCGGGCTCAACGCAAATGCAAGCGCAAACGCAAGGTGAAAAGCACTTGTTCGCTTGCGTTTGCGCTTGCATTTGCATTTGCATTTGCGTCGCACGTGTGAACCAGGCCTAAGGGGACAGAGGGGAATAGAGGGGGAGATGCCCAGTCTAACCCTTGGGATATGTGAAATTCACCCTAAGGTTATGTTCAGAAGTCATGGAAATGGAAGTCTGTCTCCCGAAAAGTCCGCAAACGCCTGTAAATTCTACTGGGTAAAGCCATACTGAATATTCCGCCACAGCCGCCATTAAATAATGCCATGTTGGCACGCTCCGATGACGTCACACTGAACATTTGGCGGACGTCTAGGGAAACCGACTTTAACGACGTCTAAAAATAACTTTAATGAAATTCACTTATTTCAGCTAGCGTCCTAACTTCCCCTCTCTGTTCCCTAATTCTGTCTTGCAAAAACGCAGGAGACAGGATTGGTCTATGACAGGACAGTTAACAGCACTTCCTTCGTCTTGCTATCAAACCCTACAGGTATCGTAAAAGCGCTTCACCTCTTCACAGTAAACATAAAAGAGCAAATAACATGCCACATAAACATCAATTTGCAGGCTAAAGACTATTTTGAAAACCAAAGCAATGTTTTCTTCTTGTACCCATCTGCACCCATTGCAGTTATATTTAATTCAATCTACCGCGAGTTTAAAAAGTTTGATGTTAACAGTTTTTATGCCGTCTGTTTCCCAATGTTGTAATTTCTCCAATACATTATAACATACCGCAGTTACCAGTTCAATGATTCCACGAAGACACAATTCTCGTACCCAAATATGCGACATGGGTGTTGAAAAATGTCTTCCTTTTTAGTGGTCCTGTTAAGGAGGATTCTGCACATGATAAAGCACGTTACAGACGAGCAAGTTTTCTGTGACAATTTTTGCGTTGACAAGAGGGGAGGGGCGGGGAGAAGAAAACGCCTGCCAGCAAAGCCTATGAAATTACCGAACGCCCCCTAATTAGTCGCGCCTGAGTACTTTTCCGGAAATGCAAACACAGCCAATGAAAATCGAGTTCTTTTTTTTTCGGGAAGCCGAAAATTACTTCCGACACGAAACCGCAAGAAACCCAAATCACGAAACCACGCTTCTCCGTTTTCTTGCAAAAGAATCGTCGCCGCCTTGCTGTAGTTATTTTCATCCAGTGCTAGTTTACTTTTCGTCTTTCTTTATAAATGAAATAGAAATTTGAGCGATTTTACTGTAACGGCTAAAAACCAGACAGACGTTTAGCTATACGTTTGCCTCATGCTCAGTTGTCGCGTTCATCGGTTTGTCAATGTTGTACACAACACTTGTCCATCGCTAGCGAAAAAACCGGACAATAACATGACAGTTCCTGAGCAAGTGAATTTTCGATAAAGCTACTGAGCAAGGACAAAATGGGCTGCTTCGGCAAATGAAAGTGTTAACTTATACGCCGACATGCAAATATGTAAAAACAGTACCGCTAAATTACCGCAAACTTATCAACTTTTATTCCCAGCACAGCAAGTTTTACAGCTACTACACAACGTTTCTTTTGCTTTGACCTCTCGCTGATCAGCCGCTAGCTACTTTGCTGTGTGTGGCTATTAAATTGCAATACGGCCTTCCAAAATTTGAAGGCTTGGATATAATGATGGGTGATATCTGATATCATAAACAAAAATTTTAAATTTTACAACGGTAAAACTGCAAAAAAGAACAGAAGTTTGCTGCTTCAAATATTGAGACGATCTATCAGCTACTATGCTCAAAAGTGAGTACTGATTACAGTTTGTTTGGTTCAGTACAAAACTTAAATGAGTATTACTTTTACTCTGAGCTTTGTGGTTTCGTGACTAACCGTTTGTTTTTACCCGAACCAACAACAGAAAGATGAGGCTTTTTCCAAAGCCCGTTGGAAGAACTTCTAATAAATCTTGCTTCGACAACAGTGTCGTGTCCGCTTGCTTTTGTTCCGATCGCAATTTAAGCGATATTCCAAATCCAGTAAGCGCCGTGAGAGCTTTCTCCAGGGCAGAATCGAAGTCTTTCAAATCCGCCATGTTTTCAAGTTTCGGATGAATCAGGCCAAAATACTCCGCTCGGAGGCCCCGTAAAAAATGTGTCCCCTTGATTGGCAGCAAGCAATCAAACAACCGAAACCGTACCAATCAGAGTCCCCGTCGATCTGGTGAACGGGTTCGCCAAATGAACAATGGCTGCTGGCAGGCGTATTTTTTCTCCCCCCTCCCCCCCCCCCTCCCCTATTATTTTTTAACCCATCATCCTCTCCCTTAAAATCAGTTTTCGACTCTTCCCAACTCTCTGGTAGTATTAGCCTGTTCCAGGCTCCGAGATAGTGGGGAACGCGCGAAGTAAAAAAAGGAGGGAAAAATCGCGGGAGAACTGGGAGAGGGAGGTCGGCCGCCCTCACCCCAGTTCCCCCGCGATTTTTTTCTTTTCTTTTTTTTTTTCACTTCGCGCGTTCCCCACTATCTCGGAGCCTGGAACAGGCTATGGTAGTATTAACGTCCAAGGGGGCGTATTAAAGTCATTCCCGAAAACAAATCCATGGCAATTCACATACTCACCCGACAACTTTGTTTACACAGTAAATGAATTCCAGTTCATTCGACCACGGGTTTCTGAAGGTCCCAGATGATGTTTTCAGGGGAACATAGTGACCCCCCTTACATCGGAACCTATACGGTTCTGAGGTGGGGTTTTCTCCCTGAAGTGACTGCTTATGTGATACCGCAATAACATTTAAGTCATCTGGGTGGAAAAATTCATAAGCTGAACTGCCTATGAGCTCCTGGGGGAGAAAACCAGTGATAGCTGTGCTTCTGTAAGAAAACAAACAATAATGAGTTACACCTCGAACTACATGTATGGCTTTCAGAATATGATATTTTCCTTCTACAGTACCACAATGAAGCCAGTGATTCGTCTACGACATATATACCTGACGTGAACATTTGTAAAGTAAGTAGGGTTGTAGGAGACGCTATCGTGACACTTCTGTGACGCTGTTTTGCCGGAAGTGAGAGTAGCCGGAAGTCACTAAACCAGAAGTGTAAAGGGCAAAGCTATGAATCGGAAATGCACAATTTAAAATATGCGTGCATAAATTTGCATGCAAAATCGTGACACAAAAAATAAAAATAATAATAGAGCGTTTTCACTCACGTGACCTTCAGTCCCGTGGGACTCAAATGACAAAGGCCATGGCAGCCATGTTGGTGTTCCTAACAAAAGAAGTTAATTAAAATTCTTTTGTACGGGAACACCAATATGGCGGCTATGACGTCAAGTGAAAACGCTCTATAACAAGAAAAATGGAGCCGAAACCTTACCTCATGCCGCTTCGCGCATGAGTAATTACAGTAAACTCTCTCATAGCGACCACTTCTCGTAAGCGACGACCTCCCGTAAGCGACCACTTTGTAAATAACCGTTTTGTTTCTCAGTTTTTGCTGTTTTAAAAACTCTCGCGTAAGCGACCACTACTCAAATTTCTTAAGCGACCGCGACCACTTTTTATGCCAGAAATTTGACATATTCTTTTGTTTCTGTTTCTGGTAAGCGACCACACTTGGCATGATCACGTATAATCGTAAGAAAATTATTACTCGAACGTCACAAAAGTTCAGTTTTTAATAGCGCTGACCCGGAGTGCTAGTGCGAGTATATGCACCCCATGTTTGACATTTTTCGCCAGGTTTTGTTCGGTTAAAATTTAATTTCAGGTGATTTTGATCAACAAGTGACACATTTTAAACTGTATTTTACTTTTCTCGAATCGCGTTGCTTTTAAAAAGAATAAATTAGCTTCAGGCAGAGAAAACGTTGTCTATTTGCCTTATTTTAGCTTATAAGTTAGTAAACGTTAATCAATTAATCAATACAGTTTGAGCTTATTTTGTTGATTTTTCCCGTAAGCGACCACCTCCCGTAAGCGATCACTTTGTCGTGCACTAAGGGTGCTGACTGTATGAACCTTTCTGTTTTTCTCACTCTCTCTTTCTTTTTTATCGTTTCTTGACCATTACTACAATGCATCTGTATATACAGCGGTTTTCAATTGAGTGTTGAAAGTGATTTTGCAACTGCTTTGGTTTTGCATTGCTACGCTATGTGATTGGCTAAAAATTCTCGCGCCACTTTCTCAACCAATCAGAACTAAAACCAAAACCAATCATGACTTGCTCGCACACGTTTTCCCGCGCTTGGCGCCGGCTTCATGTATTTGCTTTGTGTTCTGTTTGGTTCATTGGATTAAGTCTGACTGTCTCTGTTTTAATTGGCCAGAGTAATTACTTTAGTTTTGGTTTTACGACACTCAACTAAAAACCGCTCTATAATACAGTAAAAAATAATTCGCGTTTTCTTTGGTTTTGCACTGTTACACTTTCTCAACCAAGCAAAAATAAATCAAAACCAATCGTGACTTCCTCGTCTAAGTTTTACCGCGCTAAAAGCTGACTCCAAGATTCTATGCTATCTACATGTACGGTGTGCGCCAATATCAGAATGACAGTTGTAACAATGATGCAATCCATTTATCACCAGGCAAACGACAAGAGATTGCATATAAAATTCACTGGCACGAGACCTGAATCACACTTTCTACAAACCAAATTCTGCAAAAGTCCACACTTTAAACATTTTGTTCTTTAAAGACGTGAAATTGATCAAAAATTGGCTGAAGCGGATCAGCCACGTGGGTTAAGAATATTATTGCTACCCTGTCCCACCAATGCCACCAGTTGACCTAGTAGAGTTGGCCTTCAACAGGTAGACCCCAACATTTCAAAAGAAAGGTTGAAATAACTGCACATTAAAACTTAAAGGCCCAGTATCACCCATTCGGCTTTGCGGTCGTTTGTTTTGTTTTCAAATGACGAGCTCGCTCGTGATTGGCTCTTTCGGGAAGTTTCGACTGCGTTAAATGCGCAATGTATTTTGGTTGATACTGGGCCTTTAAGTAAAATTTAGCAGGTGCAGCTAGTAGACACATGCTCCCCAAAGGGGGCCTATTTTTTCCACTAACCGTTGATCAACGAAGATGAATTTGCCATCTACTGAATGTCGAGAAGTAAACTCCCTGGCGATGCCTGGCTGTGAATAATCTGTCATTTCATCATAAATTATTTCTTGCCTCCCCACTGCCACAAGACAACTAAGATTTCTGGATTCACTTTCCTCGTCTTCTTCATCAACTGCTATCCCAGAAGGCGGCCATGATTTTAGATAACCTGTGCAATGAACTAAACCAGCAAATAAAGGAGTTAAAGGAGTCATGTCTCCTGTTTCCAGTATGACTTTAACCCTTTCACTCCCAGAGTCAAGTATGGAGACATGCAGTGTAGTTACAACTTTTGAGTATGTGGACGAAATCCTATGTGACCATTTTAATGAAACCTCTTCAGCAGTACTTTTGCATGGTACCATTTGTTCTAACTTTTGAGTCTGTGGACGAAATCCTATGGTGTGACCATTCAAATGAAACCTCTTCAGCAGTACTTTTGCATGGTACCATTTGTTCTAACTTTTGAGTCTGTGGACGAAATCCTATGATGTCACCATTTAAACGAAACCTCTTCAGCAGTACTTTTGCATGGTACCATTTGTTCTAACTTTTGAGTCTGTGGACGAAATCCTATGATGTGACCATTTAAATGAAACCTCTTCAGCAGTTCTTTTGCATGGTACCATTTGTTTTACAATATTTTACAACATGAAATTTGGATTTTTCTTGAATTTTGATTTTTGGCACTCTTGGGAGTTAAAGGACCTTAAGGGTTAAAAAGTCAAAACATTATAGAGACACAAAAACAGCTGAAATAATGATCCAGTTTTGTTCAAAATTACTCAAAGGAGCAAAGTTGAAAAGAATACACACTCAAAACCAATGTGAACTTGTCAAAGCTTTGCATGGAATTTCATACAAACAATGCTTGGTGATGAATTTTGAGCTGGTGACACCATCATGCATATAAAAGCTTATTCAATGTTCATAGAGTGGATTCTGAAAATTTTTATTTAAGGGTGGTTAATGGTACACTGTAACACCTACCAACAATATAAGGTTTTTTCTCAGGTGGCGCAGCTTGCTTGGTTTTACTTTTTCTTTTCATGAGGCAGGGTTCGTTCTCTTGATTAGTGTCCTTGTTTTTTAATCCTTTGCTCCCACATTTCATGCGGCAAAAAAATGACCTCCTGGCCCCAGAACACAATCTTGTCGGGGTTTGTTGGTTTTCTGTTTTGAGCGGAAGGCCTGTTTTAGCATCGATCAACCTTTCACGAGGAGTTGTATCTGATGACGATAATTGTTCTTTGACTTTGCTGATGTCCTTTTGATGAATAAGATCAAGGAAACTGTGTCCTACCAGATCAGACTGTAAGAAAAAAGGATGACATTTTTTCCTTGACTGAATACTATGCACATTTTGATTGGTCATTATCTATCATCTATGTACACTACAGATGCACAGCTGACGGCATGAAGAATTTGTTTTCTCTGTTTCATCTAGCATGGCAGGCAGTTTTTAAAAAGTGGACGAGATTATTCTGGAAAGGGCAAGCGAAGGTATCAACAAATGTTTAGCAGAGTCTGTTTACAATTACGAAAAAGATGAAACTTAAATGAAAAGAAGTTTCGTTGATGTGGAAAATGCCAAAATACATGTAAGCAAAAATCCCCAACAGCCATAATCACAATCGAGTGCTACAAAGCTCATTTGTCTTCCCCATTATTCAATAAAACAGATAGATTAAGATGGACATTTCGCCATGCAACTGTCCAGTTATTATGATCACAGAAGACGTCAAAATGCGGTAAGAACATCAGTGACGAACTCACCTGCGACTTGTTGGCCACTTCTTTGTGCATGCGCACTGGGAGTCAGGGAGGAGAATAAAACATGGCCGTTGGTCTCAAACACGTTTCTTGCTCTCTCGTTAAATAACTCAACACTTACTGTTAAGTTAATACTACAAAATGTTCAAACATTTAAAGTTCAACTACTAAAAGCTAACAATTTACAAAGCAAATGTGAATAAGATTCAACTGTATCAACTTACAGGAGACTGGTTGAGATAGCCCTGAATAGAGTCCGATGCATAGAGAAGACATCCCCGATCACAACCAACAACAAATAAAAATCCCTCCGCTGTTTCAAGAAGAAGGTTCTTTAAGTCCTCATCAGACAAGAATGATGGTTTGTAGTTTGTTTCTGTAAATGGGTCAAGAGCTCCTAAAGGAACGAGACAGTAGAATACATGCAAAGTTTGAGCTGTTGCAAGAGTAAATTGCTGTACATATTTGTAGTCTCAGTTGGTTGTCAAAATATTGTCAGGACTGGTTACTCAACATTAATCCAATCAAAACAAAAGTGATCATATTTCAAAAGAAAAGTAGAAAATCAGTAAAAGACAAATATAAATTTCACATTAATACTGAAACTATTGAGATTACTAACAATTATACCTATCTTGGTGTGAAATTTTCTGCTAATGGAAGTTTCACTAATCATAAAGAAAAATTAAAAGAAAAAACAAGAAGATCTATTTTCGCTACATGACATTATCTTGATTTCTTAGCCGGGATTACCAATCAACATTAACGATAAGCTTTTTGATACTTTATTCCTCCCGATATTAACATACTGTTCAGGAGTATGGGGTGTTTATGACAAATATGATAACAGCAGCTGGGAAAAAGACATGATTGAAAAAACACACATCTATTTTTGTAAGATGTGTTTTTGTGTGAATAAACGTTCACCAAATGTAGCATCTAGAAATGAACTTGGAAGATTCCCTTAATTTGAAACTGCAAATTTCACTGAATATTCTTAAATTTTGGATTCACCTGGAAAATCAACCTACATGACAGCATTGCTAAACTCTTCTTAATCATTTGTAATAACATGGCTCAAGATAATAAAACAGGTTTGATTGATAAAAATAATTCTTTCTGTACAAACTTCAATATTGACAAGACTGCAATAAACTTAAGAAACCCGTCTTTTTTCTTGTCAAGAGTGAAAAGGAATATTTTTGCGAGTCTAAAATACCAAACTCAATCTAATTAATGCAAATAAAAAACTTAAATTTTATTTGGTCTTTCAAAATGAAACGAAATACTCCAATTTTATTAATCACATCAAAAATCCTGAACATAGACAAATTACATTGTACTTCTAAATTTAGGATAGGGAATCACACCTTAAGAATTGAAAATGGACAATTTACAATCCCTAAAACTCCTGAACACCTTAGAATTTACACCCACTGTACAAGATGAAGATGAAATGCACTTTTCAGTTATTTCACTGTATATGTTATATGATGAATCACGAAAGGTTCGGTAATACCATGTGTAGAAATGGGAATACTGAAATAAAGTTGTTGTTGTTTTTGTCTGTAGTGAACAGTTTTGAAATCACTAACTGCGGTCGCATCAGGACAGTTAACACTAGTGCTTACATCCAATTCTATTGTTTTGTTGCTCATGCTGAAGTGCTAAATAAATATTATTATTCCCATGAGGATTCAAAACACTGGAATACCAGAGTGTTAGCTCTCAACTGCAACCACAGCCATTGCACTAAGAGGGGGGGGGGGGGGATTCCCATATAAAAATGACAAGGGTGTTTGAACAAAATTTTGGAAAAACACCAAGGTACCAGAATCTTGTTTTACAAGTGGAATGGCTCAAATTCATATTCACCCCTAAGAGGGATCAATTTAAAACCAACACACGTCATCATATTTTTCGGCTGAAATCCTAAAAGGTACTGCAATAAGTCTAATGACCAGTACTAATTTTAGATTTTAGCACACTAAGCGGCACCAATCTACAAATTGTGACCCCTTAAAGGTACAACAAGCACCAACATCATTTTTATATGGGAGTCTCCCCACTGGGCTTTGATCGATGGTCTGCAAAAATTCTAAAATTTACTACTTCATATCTCCCCATCTGGTCAAGATAACACGCTAGAAGTGCAAGTTTCTAGTCTTATTCTTTCGAGCAGTATGGGGAGGGGAGGGGAGGAGAGGGAGAGGAAAGGGAAATGGACAGGAGGGCACAAGGGGAGGGGGCTCGGGAGATGGACAGGGGGAGAGGAGAGAGGGTCATAAAGTTGAAAGAGATACTGTTACCTTTTAATGTCTTCATGTGCTGCACAGCCATCCTTAATACTGTCAGTTTATCAAGCTTGCGTGACATGGCATTACACATAGGAATCATAGAGGATAGCTCATTAATGTAAGTGTTCATTTTGTCACGACGCCTCTTTTCAATCTCACTGTGATTCTGCCTGTTGAACAGCGGACAAGAAAAAAGCTCAAATTAATGTTAAAAAAATTGCTATTATTAATAAACAATGTGAAGATGGCATAGAGCATATAGAGTAAGGTAAAGTCGCACTCGGGCCACCATGGCCCACACGGCGGGAGCTTAACCCGGTTTCTGTAGCATGAAGCAACTAGGAATATTGCTACTCCCCCCTGGATGGGATGCTAGTCTATCGCAGGGTTACCCCAGCATTTTGTCGCCGGTACCCATTTATACACCTGGGTGGAGAGAGTCAGTGTGGAGTAAAGTTTCTTGTCTAAGGAAACAACACGACGGCAGAGACCCATGTTTGCAAACAAAACATATGCTTCCTGTTTTAGGATCGCCGTTTTCCGTTTTTTGCCTTATTACTTCATAATAATGTAATAGCCTGTTGCTTCCGTTTTTATTTTTTAAGTGTATAACTAAGTCTTGGTTGTCTTTGGTCGTCTTTGGTTGTCCTGATGTTGAAAGCATGAAATACAACAGCTTTCTTCAAATATCCAGTGAAAACAATTACATGAAATCTTAAAATATCCAATCCAGTTAAAGCAACAATTTTGAAGTTACCCTGCATAGTTTAGCAAGATTTAAAAAATTGGGATAAATTTTGGGAAAAAAATTATATTTGAAAGAGATCAACATCGCAAAAACTGCGGAAAGCCCACTGTGGCTTTTGATTGCACAGTCCTAACACATCTGCCAGCAAGGAAAACATTTTAGGCTATCGGAGCTTTTAAATTTTCAACAAAAAGTGGGGGGGGGGGGGTTAAGTCAGCTCACCCGGATCCAATGATGGATTAATTTACTTTCTTGTTCACTTTTGGGGTAAAAGTAGTGATCTAGTTTATCAACAACTGCTTTTTAATAAAAGTTTGGGATAATTTTCTGTCACTGTTTACAAGGCTATTTTAATAATTTATCCAGGTGGCATGGACTGACCTAATTTACAGCTGGGGCCATTCGCGTTACCAGAGCTACAATCTTTTTGCCCAGTGCCACAGATCACGTCTCCAGCAGAAGCCAGTTCCAATTTGAAAGTCGTTCTGCACATACTCAGAGTTTATTCAGCTCAAATCTGATTGGCCAACAATGAAAAATGAGCAGTTTGTGCCTGCTCAATAAATCCGAACCTGCCAAAGTCTGATCTGTGGTGCTGGTCAAAAGGATCACGGCTCTGGGGAAAAAAATGAGCTGTGGCTATAACAGTCCACATCCTTTGTTCCTTTTTGGACAGCCTTGCTTTTGTTTCATGTGTAAGTGGGAAATGATGGATTTAAATAAGGGAGCTATACAGCACCAACTGGCACCACAATCCAAGGTTGATCTAATGTGACTGAGGTTTTTTTTAGATTATAAAAGTGGCTATGTATTTTAGTTAGAAACTTGTTGGTCATAAATAGCAAGCTTGAAGTTTGGGAAGTTGTCAATACAAGAACTGCAATAAACGAGCACTTACTTTGTGTAGGTCTTTTGCCACCCCTTCTTTCCCTCATCTCCTTCCCTAAAAAATTGTTTCAAAGTTAAACCCTTTGGATCATAAAATAGTATTGTCACATTTTATGCAAAGTTGACAACAAAAATCATGCAGCTGTAGGTACCAAACTCTTTTTGTAAAATATTAGACTGCGAGCAAAATCTTTATTTCCTATTTTCTTTGGCACGAGAAGTCTGTGGGTAGATAAACAAAATTGCAGTGACAAGCACACGCAGTGGAGGGAGAAAGAGGTCAAAGAGACTGGGGCGAGTCCTTTGATCTTCTGATTTGCGGCCTTTGACTTCCAGATTTGATTGATAGTTCCTCCAGTTTTGACAGTTTTACATGTACTGTGTGAAGTAGTAGCAAATCAACAGACACCAATGAACAAGGTTTAGAAATTTGCCACTCACATACAGGGGTTTCATGAAGATTTTGAACAGGAGGGCAATGAGTTTGAGGAGGTAGGCACACGTTCGGAAAATTTTTAAATTACAGTCTCCCGGAGATGCATTTTCCTGCATTTTGAAGCATGAACTTTAGCATCTCACTGTTGCTTCTCAAACTGATTAATAATTTATGAAGAAAACACAAAGGAAATAAATTAGTTTAATGAGTATTTGGAAATCAGATGAAACACTCCTCATTTTTGCATCCTTAATTTCTCCTTCTAAAATCATTTTGTTTGAGTAGTATCAAACATTCGACACAGTATTTCATCACAAGATCAAACACCTCGAAGTTCGTCAAAAATACGCTGCTGTGCATCTCTTCTCAATGTTTGATCTTGTGATGAAACACTGTGTCATGTTTGATATACTACTTGAAACATTGTATTTTGTTTGTTTAATGGACCGTTCTGACCTTTTTCTGGTCACATACTGTAACATGTGGAACTTGTTCACAACTCAGTGACATCATGCAGAACATAATGCAGAGCACTAAGCTGGCAATGCATTGTGGAGCGATTTCAGTTGTTTGTCACGTTTCTTCTGTACAGGCAGCAATGGGAGGTAAATAAGGAAGAACTTAGTTGTTTTTTAAGTTGAAATATGCTTTATTTTTTAGAACACACATCAAAAAGGTAAAGTTAGTAAATTGTTTAACTTGTTGGCGAAAAAATAAGATTTAGATGTTCAAAGCAACTGTGCAAAATTGTGTTCACAGCCAGTTGATTTGCCCGGTGCCTAGCCCTTAATGAAACCCCTGCACATATCAATAATTGCCCGGAAGGCAAACTACATGACTGTGCAGCCATGTAATTCTCTCATAAAGCAATGCTTAGCAACACAGCTCAGATAAGCATGTATAATGGATGACCATAAAAAACAAGAACAATAATATTAAATACCTTCCTTCCCCATCAACAGTTTCTGTGTCACTGTCATCACTAGAACACAAAACAACAAAACTCAAAATACAAAGAACATTACAGTAAGTTTTACAGTAATTAATTCCCAGTCTACACTTGGAATTGCAGATTCTGCAAGGTGAAAGTGTCAACATTTTTTAAGTCAAATCCTGATAAATATTTATTTATTTATTTATTTATTTATAGTTCATAATCCCCAAAGGTTTCCCATACCTCTCATAAGCAACCACGACCACTTTCAATTCAACACTGGTGAGTAAAATTTTTTCTATTGTTTTTAACCTCTGACAAGGGACCACTAGTCCATATTTCGATGTCACTACGGGCATACATGTAAGTTGAATAATGTGTTACAGTCAATTTCCAATAAAATGATGAAACAATATTTTGTGCTGATAGGAGCTTTGTACATTGATGTTACTACAGGTTCATTTAACTTCCAAGAGTGCTAAAGAACAAAATTCAAGAAAAATCCCAAATTTCATTTTGTAAAATATTGATAAACAAATGGTACCATGCAAAAGTACTGCTGAAGAGGTTTCATTTGAATGGTCACACCATAGGATTTCATCCACAGACTCAAAAGTTAGAACTACTCTACATGTCTCCATAATTGACTCTGGGAGTGAAAAGGTTAACCCTTTAAGCCCTAACATCAAAATTTAAATTCTCATTTCTAGTCCTATACATTTCCTATAGAAGTAGTAAGGAGAAATTGTTCTGTTATCAAGAACTCATCTTTTGTGATCATGTCCTTAATTCTCATGACCTTTTGATTGATAAGGCATTAATATTAGTATATGTAATCGCATGGGTCCGTGTAAAATTAAGGATTAATATCACGCGTGTTTTCAGAAGCTGTAGAAATTGCCTGAGTCGCGAAGCGACGAGGGCAATTTCTACAACTTCTGAAAACACAAGTGATATTAATCCTTAATTTTATGAGGGAACATGCGATTACTTGTTTATAATGTAGAGGGAAAAATTATAGGGAAACCATTCAGACTTTTTAAAACTCATAGACAACATAAGTCATAGACTACACTGCAGGTTTTTGAAAGTACAATTTCCGGTTGTTGATTTTGGTGATTTCTGTGGAAATGGACAATTGTAGCTCCACAATGAAGCCAGCTAAATACATGTAGGCATAAATCAACGCTTTCTTAGCTCTGAAATGGCACATACAGCTTAGAAATCCATTCATACAAACAGAAAGAAAAATATTTATGGCAGTCATAGTGAATGACTCGGAATAACGACATGATTACTGCACTGGATAATAATTTTGCACCATTGATACATGCCTTATCCCTTTAAGCCCCAATATCGAAATTTAAATTCTCATTTCTAGTTCTTTACATTTCTTATAGAAGTAGTAGGGAGAAATTGTTTGGATATCAAGAGAATTTATCTTGTGTGATTATGTCCTTAATTCCCATAACCTTTTTGATTGATAAGGCATTGATGTTGTAAGGAGAAATTTGATGCTGATCACTCCTGGGGCTTAAAGGGTTATTTAGCTCAACTTCAACTCGAAGGCATTTTGTTTAAAGAAATCTGTGTTGCTACCTATTAATGATACATAAAGGTTGAAAATATATTGATAAAGACAGGTCTGAGATGACAAAATTATTTGCCTGGAGCAAGGAGTACATGATTAAGAATTATTATACATTGGTGTCACTAGCTCGATTTTGATTGGCTATAAGCACGCAGCTAATTATTGCTTGCTGTTTCTGTTAGGGGCGGACCATTAGAAATCTTGGGAGGGGGGGTGACAATTACCAAAAAAAAAATCCTGCAAAGGAAAATTGTCTCAAAAAAAATTCCTGCAAGCAGTTGACCGTAAAAAAATAAAATCCTGCAAGCTAACTGGCTATATATACATATATTTATTTATTTATTTTAAACTGGAACAGATGAGAGTATGACATGCTCTCTGGTAGTAAAATTCATCAAAAGCAACTTCAGGTTGAGTCAAATGCTGTCAAAAATTACCTGCCTC
>JAJGOT010000280.1:1100000-1119853 GCA_022457155.1 Cladopsammia gracilis
AACGAATACCGAAAGCTGCAACACCGACATCAGTTTCGCTGGGCCAGCGATTCCCGACATTTGCACACCAGATTTCTTAAAAAGCGGCAGTCATTATCCGTTAGCGGGTTAACCAAGCGCACCGGGTCCGCAGGAACGGGAACAAACACACTCCGATCTTCAGCAGAAATGCCGATTTGTCGCCTTTACAACTCCCCAGCCGGGTGTCATTGGCCTCGTTGCAAATTTCGGCATCTTTGCATTGTCCCAGGATGCGGGAAAATGCATCCCGAGTTTACCCATACTCCAAGCCTGGCCCAAGCACAGTCGCGAACTGATCGCGTTTGACAAATACCGAGAGACCTTCACCCCTCCCCATTAAACATTGACTGTTGGAACACTGAATTAGGCACAGGACTGCGACAGAGACTTTTTAATTAATGGAGTTACCACTGGCTTCAAAATTATCCCGAACAATTTACACTTGAAAGACGTCACTGTTGATAATTACCGATCTGCAACGGATCCGAATATACGTGATCGGGTCGAAAAGCAAATACTGGACGAGATAAACAATGGAAATTATGTTATAACTGCGGAAAAACCGACTATTGTGAGTGCCCTTGGAGCAATCCCTAAGCCAGACTCCTCTGATGTTCGGCTTATACATGACTGTAGCCGCCCAGAGACATCCAGCCTGAACTCATATGCTTCTTGCGAACATTATTCATACGAAACAATTGATAAAGTAGCTGCCAACATTAAACAGGGAGCCTACATGGCCAAAATCGATCTCAAGAGTGCGTACCGGCATATCCCTATTCACCCTTCGAATTACCGAGCGACCGGACTTAAGTGGACATTTGCTAACGAGCGTACATTTACATATCTGTATGACACAAAACTGCCTTTTGGCGCCAAACGTAGTCCAGAAATTTTTCATCGCCTTCCTCAGTCAATCACCCGAATGATGAAACGGAGAGGATTCTTTGTGGTGGCCTATCTAGATGACTTCCTTATTATCAGCGATACTGAACATGAATGTTGGACAGCCTTTTCTGAACTTGTATCATTACTTGAACGCTTAGGACTAACTATAAATTGGAACAAAGTGACACTCACCTGTCAGCGGCTTGTTTATCTTGGAATAGAAATCGATAGTATGCGTAGGCAACTTCGGCTGCCAGATCGTAATTTGCGAGAAATTCGACTAGCTCTTGATCAAGCGATAGCGAAAGCAAAATTTACTAAGCGAGAACTTCAGTCTCTTGCGGGAAAACTTAACTTCGCAGCGCGTGTTGTTTATGGAGGGCGAACATTCCTGCGGAGAATCATTGATGCGATAAACACTTTGCGGCGCCCTTATCACCGGATGCGGATAAACAATTCTTTACGGAAAGATATTTTGTGGTGGATAAATTTCATGGAACACTTCAATGGCACGACCTTTTTCACTGCGTCAGAACCGACGACACCAATGGAGTTCTCAACTGATGCAAGCACCGTGGGAGGTGGTGGCCACTTTGGAAGACGACTGGTTTTATGTCAACTGGGAATTGGACTATCCAGAATTGCAGAACTCTCACATAAATGAACTTGAAATTTTTACGGTCCTACTGGGACTCCACCCTGGATCCAGAGGTCCGTTCTCTGAATATCATGAGCGAAATTAACCGCATAAACGGTTAGAAGAAGCTCGCGAGACGGACCTCTGGTCACTCGAATATACAACCTCATTTCCATGCGAGGATCTAGTTCAGAATCTGAACTAGGTCGCTGATTGGTTACTCCTACTTGTTTCCAGACTCTACCGGGAGTTAATGATGCAACAGCAACTTCGATTGGCTGGACCAAAACAATTCGCCACGGGCGCGTGAAAAACCGGTACCACACAAACAACAATGACGGATGTAGATAGAGATTGCAGCTTTTTGCGATCTTTAAGAAACGCTGTGGATTACTCTTTAGTATCCAAATTTTCAAAATATCAGAGAACTAAAGCCAGTTCAGAAAGAAGCGCTGTTGAAATTTATTCAGCGCAAGGATGTCTTGAAAAGAGGTGTTGCGGCAGGCCAGACACGACTTATTAATTCGTGTTATCGTGGAGTGTGACCTTTAGAGTTTTGTTTGAACGAGGAAAATCTTTATTTCTATTTAATTTTTATCTTTAACACGGAGGCGTGCTTTGGAGTTGCAGGTATTCTCGCTGAACGATTTCGCTGACCACTGGTAGGTGACAGGAAGAGAAATAGGTGTACTGGATTAATTGCGTGCGGATTCTTTGTTTGTTAAATCTCTCGCCTTTGAAAACGGTTGTATCCAGAAAGTTTACTTCTTTGTCTGAGATTAATGTTTGTTTGCAAGGACTTCTATCTCCTTTTTCTCAACACTCTACAGTGAAAAAATGTCATCTATGTATCTTTTCCACTGGAGTGGATTTGATTTAATAATTCTGTCTCGACCGCGGAATATTGTCACGCATAACGGCACCACGTCCGTTTTAAACATGTCAGCTGTCAGATTTAATGTCAACAAACAGACACGCGTAGGTCCCCAAGGTTTAAAACCGGTTTGGTGAGATATCCGATCCACAAATCGCATGGAAATGAGGTTGTGTACTCGAGTGCCCAGAGGTTTTTATTTTTTCTCGGCGCGTTGCGCCTCGTTGTCGCTCAAACTCGCCGTTTTCACTAAAAAATAAAAACCTCTGGCACCCAGGGTAACTGGGACTCAGGTGTTGGAGAACAGGTTTATCACGGAGATGGATTGTTAATTACACTGATAATAACGTTACGAAATCGTGGCTTAATAAAGGCACTAGCAGATCTCCTCAAGTTATGTCCTGGTTGCGTGAGATATTTTGGATTTCAGCTGTCCACAATTTCCGTTTAACGTCACGCTACATCCCAAGTAAAGAAAATGTTGTGGCGGACACTCTATCACGCTTGCACGATTGCCTGTATGCCGACCACTTCCTAACTCTGCTTCATTCAAACGTTCTTAGCTGTAACTCTAACGGGCCGAACTTCTCACCAATGTCTCTCACTCTTCTCCCATTGCAGATACAAACAGTTCTCAAGAGCGTGCACTAGATTCTGAATGTCAACATTACAAGTCCAAAGCCTTCGCTGACACTACAAAAACTACTTACAAGTCACAGCTGCGAGCATTCCTGCGGTTTTGTTTGTTCTTTGGTTACCGCATTGTGCCATGCTCCACTCTAACCTTACTTCGCTATGTAACGTTTTTGGCACGAACCCTATCACCTAGTAGTATCCCAAATTATCTTAATGCAGTCCGACTCCTGCATCTACAGTACGGCTACCCTAATCCTTTGACCAACGAACTGATTAAGTTTCAATATACACTGCTTTTGCGTGGCATTCGGAGGACCTCTCAGAAGGTTTCAACACCACCAAAGCTTCCTATTACTCCAACCATTCTCCGAGCGATTCGCACCGTACTCGACCTCACCGTCTCGTTTGATGCTACTTTCTGGGCCGCTTGCCTCGTTGCGTTTTACAGTTTCTTTAGGAAAGCCAACCTTTTACCACAGTCGAAAGAAAAGTTTGATGACAGATTGCACCTTCGTCGGAATGATTTTAGCTTGTTTACGTGGGGCGCAGTAATGACCGTCCGTTGGAATAAAACTATACAATTTCGTCAGCGAACACTTTTGATACCTTTACCACGAGTGAACAGCTCCCCTTTGTGCCCCCTAGCGGCTCTTCTAAATTCCTTTAATCTCTCAAGGAATGCTGACACTTATGGACCGGCTTTCACTTATAGTGAAGGATCTACGTTATTACCCCTTACGTATAACAAATTTCAGTCCAAGTTAAAACTGACACTGCGATCGGCTGGCATAGATACTGACAAATACAGCGGACACTCATTTCGGAGAGGTGGCGCTACTTATGCAATGCGCTGTGGCGTTCCAGTTGAACTGATTAAGGCTCAAGGTGACTGGAAATCCAACGCTTACGAACGCTATGAAGATAACGCTTTTAGTGATAGGATAAAGGCTATGTCGATCGTTGCCAAACATGTTATAAATGATTAGATTAGAATGTACACTTTTGGATTTAGAGCTACTTTTTCATTAAAAGAAATTGATGCAAAGATGTGCGTTTTTTGTTGTTTTCCTGGGAAGTAGAAAACGGGCATTTCTGGATTTGCTGCCGAATGAACAACCATATGCAGCGGAAATCCAAAGTTGTAGTCAAGTAGTTGGTTGTTAATGCTACGAAACTTATGGCTTTGCCCTAACAAGGGATCATTACTATCATTTGTGTAGATTTGTGCAAGCTGCAGATTTTTAAATCACTACCAGCGATATTCGTACGAATATTTACGATTCGGAGTTAAAGGGTTAATACACTTGACACACTTGATACACTTGATAAACCTGATACACCTGATACACCTGATCCACTTATTGATACACTTGATGCACCTGATACACTTGATACACTCGATACACTTGATACACTTGATACACTTGATACACTTGACACTTGTTACACTTGATAATCCTGATACACTTGATACAACTGATACACTTGATAAACCTGATCTACTTGATAGACTCGATACACTCGACACACCAGATACACTTGATACACCTAATACACCTGTTACACTTGATACACTTGATACACTTGATACACTCGATACAAGCGATACACTTGATACACTTGATACACCTGATAGACTTGATACATCTAATACACCTGATACGCTTGATACACTTGATACACTCGATACACTCGATACACTTGATACACTTGATACACTCGATACACCCGATACACTCGATACACTTGATACACTCGATACACTTGATACACCTGATACACTCGATACACTTGATACACTTCATACACCTGATACACCTGATACACCTGATACACTTGATCACTCGATACACTTGATACACTCGATACACTCGATACACTCAATACACTCGATACACTCGATACACTTGATACACTCCATACACTCGATACACTCGATACACATAATACACTTGATACACTAGATACACTTGATACACCTGATACACTCGATACACTTAATACACCTGATACACTTGATACCCCTGATACACTTGATACACTTGATACACCAGATCCACTTGATACACCTAATACACCTAATACACTTGATACACCTGATACACCTGATACACTTGATACACCTAATAGACGTGACACACTTTAAACACCTAATACACCTGATACACTCGATACACTCGATACACTCGATACACTTGATACACTTGATACACTTGATACACTCGATACACTCGATACACTCGATACACTTGATACACTCGATACACTCCATACACTCGATACACATAATACACTTGATACACTAGATAACCCTAACCCTAACGCTAACCCTAACCCTAACCCTAACCCTAACACTAAGTCCGTCCCGATCCCGCTCCCGAGCCGCACCCCGTCCCCGGCATCCATCCTGATCCCGAACTCGACGATGGCCCCGACCGCGGCCGCTATTCCTTACCCCAACCCTAACCCTAACCCTAACCCTAACCCTAACCCTAACCCTAAGTCCGTCCCGATCCCGCTCCCGAGCCCCACCCCGATCCCGTTCCCGTCCCCGGCATCCATCGTGATCCCGAACTCGACCATGGCCCCAACCGCGGCCCCTATTCCTTACCCCAACCCTAACCCTAACCCTAACCCTAACTCCGTCCCGATCCCGCTCCCGAGCCCCACCTCGATCCCGTTCCCGTCCCCGGCATCCATCCTGATCCCGAACTCGACCATGGCCCCGACCGCGGCCCCTATTCCTTACCCAACCCTAACCCTAACCCTAACCCTAACCCTAAGTCCGTCCAAATCCCGCTCCCGAACCGCACCCCGTCCCCGGCATCCATCCTGATCCCGAACTCGACGATGGCCCCGACCGCGGCCGCTATTCCTTACCCCAACCCTAACCCTAACCCTAAGTCCGTCCCGATCCCGCTCCCGAGCCCCACCCCGATCCCGTTCCCGTCCCCGGCATCCATCGTGATCTCGAACTCGACCATGGCCCCGACCGCGGCCCCTATTCCTTACCCCAACCCTAACCCTAACCCTAACCCTAAGTCCGTCCCGATCCCGCTCCCGAGCCCCACCCCGATCCAGTTCCAGTCCCCGGCATCCATTCTGATCCCGAACTCGACCATGGCCCCGACCGCGGCCCCTATTCCTTACCCCAACCCTAATCCTAACCCTAACCCTAACCCTAAGTCCGTCCCGATCCCGATCCCGCTCCCGAGCCCCACCCCGATCCCGTTCCCGTCCCCGGCATCCATCCTGACCCCGAACTCGACCATGGCCCCAACCGCGGCCGCTATTCCTTACCCCAACCGTAACCCTAACCCTAACCGTAACCCTAAGTCCGTCCCGATCCCGCTCCCGAGCCCCACCCCGATCCCGTTCCCGTCCCCGGCATCCATGCTGATCCCGAACTCGACCATGGCCCCGACCGCGGCACCTATTCCTTACCCCAACCCTAACCCTAACCCTAACCCTAACCCTAAGTGCGTCCCGATCCCGCTGCCGAGCCCCACCCCGATCCCGTTCCCGTCCCCGGCATCCATGCTGATCCCGAACTCGACCATGGCCCCGACCGCGGCCGCTATTCCTTACCCCAACCCTAACCCTAACCCTAACCCTAAGTCCGTCCCGATCCCGCTCCCGAGCCCCACCCCGATCCAGTTCCAGTCCCCGGCATCCATTCTGATCCCGAACTCGACCATGGCCCCGACCGCGGCCCCTATTCCTTACCCCAACCCTAACCCTAACCCTAACCCTAACCCTAAGTCCGTCCCGATCCCGATCCCGCTCCCGAGCCCCACCCCGATCCCGTTCTCGTCCCCGGCATCCAACCTGACCCCGAACTCGACCATGGCCCCGACCGTGGCCCCTATTCCTTACCCCAACCCTAACCCTAACCCTAACCCTTAGTCCGTCCCGATCCCGCTCCCGAGCCCCACCCCGATCCCGTTCCCGTCCCCGGCATCCATCCTGATCCCGAACTCGAGCATGGCCCCGACCGCGGCCCCTATTCCTTACCCCAACCCTAACCCTAACCCTAACCCTAAGTCCGTCCCGATCCCGATCCCGCTCCCGAGCCCCACCCCGATCCCGTTCCCGTCCCCGGCATCCAACCTGACCCCGAACTCGACCATGGCCCCGACCGCGGCCGCTATTCCTTACCCCAACCCTAACCCTAAGTCCGTCCCGATCCCGATCCCGCTCCCGAGCCCCACCCCGATCCCGTTCCCGTCCCCGGCATCCAACCTGACCACGAACTCGACCATGGCCCCGACCGCGACCCCTATTCCTTACCCCAACCCTAACCCTAACCCTAACCCTAGCCCTAACCCTAAGTCCGTCCCGATCCCGCTCCGGAGCCCCACCCCGATCCAGTTCCAGTCCCCGGCATCCATTCTGATCCCGAACTCGACCATGGCCCCGACCGCGGCCCCTATTCCTTACCCCAACCCTAACCCTAACCCTAACCCTAAGTCCGTCCCGATCCCGCTCCCGAGCCCCACCCCGATCCAGTTCCAGTCCCCGGCATCCATCCTGATCCCGAACTCGACCATGGCCCCGACCGCGGCCCCTATTCCTTACCCCAACCCTAACCCTAACCCTAACCCTAAGTCCGTCCCGATCCCGCTCCCGAGCCCCACCCCGATCCCGTTCCCGTCCCCGGCATCCATCCTGATCCCGAACTCGACCATGGCCCCGACCGCGGCCCCTATTCCTTACCCCAACCCTAACCCTAACCCTAACCCTAAGTCCGTCCCGATCCCGCTCCCGAGCCCCACCCCGATCCCGTTCCCGTCCCCGGCATACATCCTGATGCCGAACTCGAGCATGGCCCCGACCGCGGCCCCTATTCCTTACCCCAACCCTAACCCTAACCCTAACCCTAAGTTCGTCCCGATCCCGATCCCGCTCCCGAGCCCCACCCCGATCCCGTTCCCGTCCCCGGCATCCAACCTGACCACGAACTCGACCATGGCCCCGACCGCGGCCGCTATTCCTTACCCCAACCCTAACCCTAACCCTAACCCTAGCCCTAACCCTAGGTCCGTCCCGATCCCGCTCCGGAGCCCCACCCCGATCCAGTTCCAGTCCCCGGCATCCATTCTGATCCCGAACTCGACCATGGCCCCGACCGCGGCCCCTATTCCTTACCCCAACCCTAACCCTAACCCTAACCCTAAGTCCGTCCCGATCCCGCTCCCGAGCCCACCCCGATCCAGTTCCAGTCCCCGGCATCCATTATGATCCCGAACTCGACCATGGCCCCGACCGCGGCCCGTATTCCTTACCCCAACCCTAACCCTAACCCTAACCCTAAGTCCGTCCCGATCCCGCTCCCGAGCCCCACCCCGATCCCGTTCCCGTCCCCGGCATCCATCCTGATGCCGAACTCGAGCATGGCCCCGACCGCGGCCCCTATTCCTTTCCCCAACCCTAACACTAACCCTAACCCTAAGTCCGTCCCGATCCCGCTCCCAAGCCTTACACCGATCCCGTTCCCGTCCCCGGCATCCATCCTGATCCCGAACTCGACCATGGCACCGACCGCGGCCCCTATTCCTTACCCAACCCTAACCCTAACCCTAACTCTAAGTCCGTCCCGATCCCGCTCCCGAGCCCCACCCCGATCCCGTTCCCGTCCCCGGCATCCATCCTGATCCCGAACTCGACCATGGCCCCGACCGCGGCCGCTATTCCTTACCCCAACCTTAACCCTAACCCTAACGCTATCCCTAACCCTAAGTCCGTACCGATCCCGCTCCCGAGCCCCACCCCGATCCTGTTCCAGTCCCCGGCATCCATTCTGATCCCGAACTCGAGCATGGCCCCGACCGCGGCCCCTATTCCTTACCCCAACCCTAACCCTAACCCTAACCCTAACCCTAAGTCCGTCCCGATCCCGCTCCCGAGCCCCACTCCGATCCCGTTCCCGTCCCCGGCATCCATCCTGATGCCGAACTCGAGCATGGCCCCGACCGCGGCCCCTATTCCTTACCCCAACCCTAACCCTAACCCTAACCCTAAGTCCGTCCCGATCCCGCTCCCGAGCCCCACCCCGATCCCGTTCCCGTCCCCGGCATCCATCCTGATCCCGAACTCGACCATGGCCCCGACCGCGGCCCCTATTCCTTACCCCAACCCTAACCCTAACCCTAACCCTAACCCTAAGTCCGTCCCGATCCCGCTCCCGAGCCCCACTCCGATCCCGTTCCCGTCCCCGGCATCCATCCTGATGCCGAACTCGAGCATGGCCCCGACCGCGGCCCCTATTCCTTACCCCAACCCTAACCCTAACCCTAACCCTAAGTCCGTCCCGATCCCGCTCCCGAGCCCCACCCCGATCCAGTTCCAGTCCCCGACATCCATTCTGATCCCGAACTCGACCATGGCCCCGACCGCGGCCCCTATTCCTTACCCCAACCCTAACCCTAACCCTAACCCTAAGTCCGTCCCGATCCCGCTCCCGAGCCCCACCCCGATCCAGTTCCAGTCCCCGGCATCCATTCTGATCCCGAACTCGACCATGGCCCCGACCGCGGCCCCTATTCCTTACCCCAACCCTTACCCTAACCCTAACCCTAACCCTAAGTCCGTCCCGATCCCGCTCCCGAGCCCCACCCCGATCCCGTTCCCGTCCCCGGCATCCATCCTGATGCCGAACTCGAGCATGGCCCCGACTGCGGCCCCTATTCCTTACCCCAACCCTAACCCTAACCCTAACCCTAAGTCCGTCCCGATCCCGCTCCCCAGCCCCACACCGATCCCGTTCCCGTCCCCGGCATCCAACCTGACCCCGAACTCGACCATGGCCCCCACCGCGGCCGCTATTCCTTACCCCAACCTTAACCCTAACCCTAACGCTAACCCTAACCCTAAGTCCGTCCCGATCCCGCTCCCGAGCCCCACCCCGATCCAGTTCCAGTCCCCGGCATCCATTCTGATCCCGAACTCGACCATGGCCCCGACCGCGGCCCCTATCCTTACCCCAACCCTAACCCTAACCCTAACCCTAAGTCCGTCCCGATCCCGATCCCGCTCCCGAGCCCCACCCTGATCCCGTTCCCGTCCGCGGCATCCATCCTGACCCCGAACTCGACCATGGCCCCGACCGCGGCCGCTATTCCTTACCCCAACCCTAACCCTAACCCTAACCCTAAGTCCGTCCCGATCCCGCTCCCGAGCCCCACCCCGATCCCGTTCCCGTCCCTGGCATCCATCCTGATGCCAAACTCGAGCATGGCCCCGACCGCGGCCCCTATTCCTTACCCCAACCCTAACCCTAACCCTAACCCTAAGTCCGTCCCGATCCCGCTCCCGAGCCCCACCCCGATCCCGTTCCCGTCCCTGGCATCCATCCTGATGCCGAACTCGAGCATGGCCCCGACCGCGGCCCCTATTCCTTACCCCAACCCTAACTCTAACCCTAACCCTAAGTCCGTCCCGATCCCGTTCCCGAGCCCCACCCCGATGCTGTTCCCGTCCCCGGATCCATCCTGATGCCGAACTCGAGCATGGCCCCGACCGCGGCCCCTATTCCTTACCCCAACCCTAACCCTAACCCTAACCCTAAGTCCGTCCCGATCCCGCTCCCGAGCCCCACCCCGATCCCGTTCCCGTCCCCGGATCCATCCTGATGCCGAACTCGAGCATGGCCCCGACCGCGGCCCCTATTCCTTACCCCAACCTAACCCTAACCGTAACCCTTAGTCCGTCCCGATCCCGCTCCCAAGCCCCACACCGATCCCGTTCCCGTCCCCGGCATCCATCCTGATCCCGAACTCGACCATGGCCCCGACCGCGGCCGCTATTCCTTACCCCAACCTTAACCCTAACCCTAACGCTAACCCTAACCCTAAGTCCGTCCCGATCCCGCTCCCGAGCCCCACCCCGATCCAGTTCCAGTCCCCGGCATCCATTCTGATCCCGAACTCGAGCATGGCCCCGACCGCGGCCCCTATTCCTTACCCCAACCCTAACCCTAACCCTAACCCTAACCCTAAGTCCGTCCCGATCCTGCTCCCGAGCCCCATCCCGATCCCGTTCCCGTCCCCGGCATCCATCCTGATCCCGAACTCACCATGGCCCCGACCGCAACCCCTATTCCTTACCCCAACCCTAACCCTAACCCTAACCCTAACCCTAAGTCCGTCCCGATCCCGCTCCCGAGCCCCACCCCGATCCCGTTCCCGTCCCCGTTATCCATCCTGATCCCGAACTCAACCATGGCCCCGACCGCGGCGGCTATTCCTTACCCCAACCTCAACCCTAACCCTTACCCTAACCCTAACCCTAACCCTAAGTCCGTCCCGATCCCGCTCCCGAGCCCCACCCCGATCCGGTTCCCGTCCCCGGCATCGATCCTGATCCCGAATTCGACCATGGCCCCGACCGCGGCCGCTATTCCTTACCCCAACCCTAACCCTAATCCTAACCCTTAGTCCGTCCCGATCCCGCTCCCGAGCCCCACCCCGATCCCGTTCCCGTCCCCGGCATCCATCGTGATCCCGAACTCGACCATGGCCCCTACCGCGGCCCCTATTCCTTACCCAACCCTAACCCTAACCCTAACCCTAAGTCCGTCCCGATCCCGCTCCCGAGCCCCACCCCGATCCCGTTCCCGTCCCCGGCATCCATCCTGATGCCGAACTCGACCATGGCCCCGACCGCGACCGCTATTCCTTACCCCAACCCTAACCCTAACCCTAACCCTTAGTATGTCCCGAGCCCCACCCCGATCCCGTTCCCGTCCCCGGCATCCATCCTGATCCCGAACTCGACCATGGCCCCGACCGCGACCGCTATTCCTTACCCTAACCCTAACGCTAACCCTAACCCTAAGTCCGTCCCGATCCCGCTCCCGAGCCCCACCCCGATCCAGTTCCAGTCCCCGGCATCCATTCTGATCCCGAACTCGACCATGGCCCCGACCGCGGCCCCTATTCCTTACCCCAACCCTAACCCTAACCCTAACCCTAACCCTAACCCTAAGTCCGTCCCGATCCCGATCCCGCTCCCGAGCCCCACCCTGATCCCGTTCCCGTCCCCGGCATCCATCCTGACCCCGAACTCGACCTTGGCCCCGACCGCGGCCGCTATTCCTTACCCCAACCCTAACCCTAACCCTAACCCTAAGTCCGTCCCGATCCCGCTCCCGAGCCCCACCCCGATCCAGTTCCAGTCCCCGGCATCCATTCTGATCCCGAACTCGACCATGGCCCCGACCGCGGCCCCTATTCCTTACCCCAACCCTAACCCTAACCCTAACCCTAACCCTAACCCTAAGTCCGTCCCGATCCCGATCCCGCTCCAGAGCTCCACCCCGATCCCGTTCCCGTCCCCGGCATCCATCCTGACCCCGAACTCGACCATGGCCCCGACCGCGGCCGCTATTCCTTACCCCAACCCTAACCCTAACCCTAACCCTAAGTCCGTCCCGATCCCGCTCCCGAGCCCCACCCCGATCCAGTTCCAGTCCCCGGCATCCATTCTGATCCCGAACTCGACCATGGCCCCGACCGCGGCCCCTATTCCTTACCCCAACCCTAACCCTAACCCTAACCCTAAGTCCGTCCCGATCCCGCTCCCGAGCCCCACCCCGATCCAGTTCCAGTCCCCGGCATCCATTCTGATCCCGAACTCGACCATGGCCCCGACCGCGGCCCCTATTCCTTACCCCAACCCTAACCCTAACCCTAACCCTAAGTCCGTCCCGATCCCGCTCCCGAGCCCCACCCCGATCCCGTTCCCGTCCCCGGCATCCATCCTGATCCCGAACTCGACCATGGCCCCGACCGCGGCCCCTATTCCTTACCCCAACCCTAACCCTAACCCTAACCCTTAGTCCGTCCCGATCCCGCTCCCGAGCCCCACCCCGATCCCGTTCCCGTCCCCGGCATCCATCCTGATCCCGAACTCGAGCATGGCCCCGACCGCGGCCCCTATTCCTTACCCCAACCCTAACCCTAACCCTAACCCTAAGTCCGTCCCGATCCCGATCCCGCTCCCGAGCCCCACCCCGATCCCGTTCCCGTCCCCGGCATCCAACCTGACCCCGAACTCGACCATGGCCCCGACCGCGGCCGCTATTCCTTACCCCAACCCTAACCCTAACCCTAACCCTAGCCCTAACCCTAAGTCCGTCCCGATCCCGCTCCGACGCCCCACCCCGATCCCGTTCCCGTCCCCGGCATCCATCCTGATGCCGAACTCGAGCATGGCCCCGACAGCGGCCCCTATTCCTTACCCCAACCCTAACCCTAACCCTAACCCTAACCCTAAGTCCGTCCCGATCCCGATCCCGCTCCCGAGCCCCACCCTGATCCCGTTCCCGTCCCCGGCATCCAACCTGACCCCGAACTCGACCATTGCCCCGACCGCGGCCGCTATTCCTTACCCCAACCCTAACCCTAACCCTAACCCTAACCCTAACCCTAAGTCCGTCCCGATCCCGCTCCCGAGCCCCACCCCGATCCCGTTCCCGTCCCCGGCATCCATGCTGATCCCGAACTCGACCATGGCCCCGACCGCGGCCCCTATTCCTTACCCCAACCCTAACCCTAACCCTAACCCTAAGTCCGTCCCGATCCCGCTCCCGAGCCCCACTCCGATCCAGTTCAAGTCCCCGGCATCCATTCTGATCCCGAACTCGACCATGGCCCCGACCGCGGCCCCTATTCCTTACCCCAACCCTAACCCTAACCCTAACCCTAAGTCCGTCCCGATCCCGATCCCGCTCCCGAGCCCCACCCCGATCCCGTTCCCGTCCCCGGCATCCATCCTGATGCCGAACTCGAGCATGGCCCCTACCGCGGCCCCTATTCCTTACCCCAACCCTAACCCTAACCCTAACCCTAAGTCCGTCCCGATCCCGATCCCGCTCCCGAGCCCCACCCCGATCCCGTTCCCGTCCCCGGCATCCATGCTCATCCCGAACTCGACCATGGCCCCGACCGCGGCCCCTATTCCTTACCCCAACCCTAACCCTAACCCTAACCCTTAGTCCGTCCCGATCCCGCTCCCGAGCCCCACCCCGATCCCGTTCCCGTCCCCGGCATCCATCCTGATCCCGAACTCAACCATGGCCCCGACCGCGGCCCCTATTCCTTACCCCAACCCTAACCCTAACCCTAACCCTAAGTCCGTCCCGATCCCGCTCCCGAGCCCCACCCCGATCCCGTTCCCGTCCCCGGCATCCATCCTGATGCCGAACTCGAGCATGGCCCCGACCGCGGCCCCTATTCCTTACCCCAACCCTAACCCTATAACCCTAACCCTAAGTCCGTCCCGATCCCGCTCCCGAGCCCCACCCCGATCCAGTTCCAGTCCCCGGCATCCATTCTGATCCCGAACTCGACCATGGCCCCGACCGCGGCCCCTATTCCTTACCCCAACCCTAACCCTAACCCTAACCCTAAGTCCGTCCCGATCCCGCTCCCGAGCCCCACCCCGATCCAGTTCCAGTCCCCGGCATCCATTCTGATCCCGAACTCGACCATGGCCCCGACCGCGGCCCCTATTCCTTACCCCAACCCTTACCCTAACCCTAACCCTAACCCTAAGTCCATCCCGATCCCGCTCCCGAGCCCCACCCCGATCCCGTTCCCGTCCCCGGCATCCATCCTGATGCCGAACTCGAGCATGGCCCCGACCGCGGCCCCTATTCCTTACCTCAACCCTAACCCTAACCCTAACCCTAAGTCCGTCCCGATCCCGCTCCCCAGCCCCACACCGATCCCGTTCCCGTCCCCGGCATCCATCCTGATCCCGAACTCGACCATGGCCCCGACCGCGGCCGCTATTCCTTACCCCAACCTTAACCCTAACCCTAACGCTAACCCTAACCCTAAGTCCGTCCCGATCCCGCTCCCGAGCCCCACCCCGATCCAGTTCCAGTCCCCGGCATCCATTCTGATCCCGAACTCGACCATGGCCCCGACCGCGGCCCCTATTCCTTACCCCAACCCTAACCCTAACCCTAACCCTAAGTCCGTCCCGATCCCGCTCCCGAGCCCCACCCCGATCCCGTTCCCGTCCCCGGCATCCATCCTGATCCCGAACTCGACCATGGCCCCGACCGCGGCCCCTATTCCTTACCCCAACCCTAACCCTAACCCTAACCCTAAGTCCGTCCCGATCCCGCTCCCGAGCCCCACCCCGATCCAGTTCCAGTCCCCGGCATCCATTCTGATCCCGAACTCGACCATGGCCCCGACCGCGGCCCCTATTCCTTACCCCAACCCTAACCCTAACCCTAACCCTAAGTCCGTCCCGATCCCGATCCCGCTCCCGAGCCCCACCCCGATCCCGTTCCCGTCCCCGGCATCCAACCTGACCCCGAACTCGACCATGGCCCCGACCGCGGCCGCTATTCCTTACCCCAACCCTAACCCTAACCCTAACCCTAAGTCCGTCCCGATCCCGATCCCGCTCCAGAGCCCCACCCCGATCCCGTTCCCGTCCCCGGCATCCATCCTGACCCCGAACTCGACCATGGCCCCGACCGCGGCCGCTATTCCTTACCCCAACCCTAACCCTAACCCTAACCCTAAGTCCGTCCCGATCCCGCTCCCGAGCCCCACCCCGATCCCGTTCCCGTCCCTGGCATCCATCCTGATGCCGAACTCGAGCATGGCCCCGACCGCGGCCCCTATTCCTTACCCCAACCCTAACCCTAACCCTAACCCTAAGTCCGTCCCGATCCCGCTCCCGAGCCCCACCCCGATCCCGTTCCCGTCCCCGGCATCCATCCTGATGCCGAACTCGAGCATGGCCCCGACCGCGGCCCCTATTCCTTACCCCAACCCTAACCCTAACCCTAACCCTAAGTCCGTCCCGATCCCGCTCCCGAGCCCCACCCCGATCCTGTTCCCGTCCCCGGCATCCATCCTGATGCCGAACTCGAGCATGGCCCCGACCGCGGCCCCTATTCCTTACCCCAACCCTAACCCTAACCCTAACCCTAAGTCCGTCCCGATCCCGCTCCCGAGCCCCACCCCGATCCCGTTCCCGTCCCCGGATCCATCCTGATGCCGAACTCGAGCATGGCCCCGACCGCGGCCCCTATTCCTTACCCCAACCTAACCCTAACCCTAACCCTTAGTCCGTCCCGATCCCGCTCCCGAGCCCCACACCGATCCCGTTCCCGTCCCCGGCATCCATCCTGATCCCGAACTCGACCATGGCCCCGACCGCGGCCGCTATTCCTTACCCCACCTAACCCTAACCCTAACGCTAACCCTAACCCTAAGTCCGTCCCGATCCCGCTCCCGAGCCCCACCCCGATCCAGTTCCAGTCCCCGGCATCCATTCCTGATCCCGAACTCGAGCCATGGCCCCGACCGCGGCCCCTATTCCTTACCCCAACCCTAACCCTAACCCTAACCCTAACCCTAAGTCCGTCCCGATCCCGCTCCCGAGCCCCATCCCGATCCCGTTACCGTCCCCGGCATCCATCCTGATCCCGAACTCACCATGGCCCCGACCGCAACCCCTATTCCTTACCCCAACCCTAACCCTAACCCTAACCCTAACCCTAAGTCCGTCCCGATCCCGCTCCCGAGCCCCACCCCGATCCCGTTCCCGTCCCCGTTATCCATCCTGATCCCGAACTCAACCATGGCCCCGACCGCGGCGGCTATTCCTTACCCCAACCCAACCCTAACCCTAACCCTAACCCTAACCCTAACCCTAACCCTAAGTCCGTCCCGATCCCGCTCCCGAGCCCCACCCCGATCCGGTTCCCGTCCCCGGCATCGATCCTGATCCCGAATTCGACCATGGCCCCGACCGCGGCCGCTATTCCTTACCCCAACCCTAACCCTAATCCTAACCCTTAGTCCGTCCCGATCCCGCTCCCGAGCCCCACCCCGATCCCGTTCCCGTCCCCGGCATCCATCGTGATCCCGAACTCGACCATGGCCCCTACCGCGGCCACTATTCCTTACCCAACCCTAACCCTAACCCTAACCCTAAGTCCGTCCCGATCCCGCTCCCGAGCCCCACCCCGATCCCGTTCCCGTCCCCGGCATCCATCCTGATGCCGAACTCGACCATGGCCCCGACCGCGACCGCTATTCCTTACTCCAACCCTAACCCTAACCCTAACCCTTAGTATGTCCCGAGCCCCACCCCGATCCCGTTCCCGTCCCCGGCATCCATCCTGATCCCGAACTCGACCATGGCCCCGACCGCGACCGCTATTCCTTACCCTAACCCTAACGCTAACCCTAACCCTAAGTCCGTCCCGATCCCGCTCCCGAGCCCCACCCCGATCCAGTTCCAGTCCCCGGCATCCATTCTGATCCCGAACTCGACCATGGCCCCGACCGCGGCCCCTATTCCTTACCCCAACCCTAACCCTAACCCTAACCCTAACCCTAACCCTAAGTCCGTCCCGATCCCGATCCCGCTCCCGAGCCCCACCCTGATCCCGTTCCCGTCCCCGGCATCCATCCTGACCCCGAACTCGACCTTGGCCCCGACCGCGGCCGCTATTCCTTACCCCAACCCTAACCCTAACCCTAACCCTAAGTCCGTCCCGATCCCGCTCCCGAGCCCCACCCCGATCCAGTTCCAGTCCCCGGCATCCATTCTGATCCCGAACTCGACCATGGCCCCGACCGCGGCCCCTATTCCTTACCCCAACCCTAACCCTAACCCTAACCCTAACCCTAACCCTAAGTCCGTCCCGATCCCGATCCCGCTCCAGAGCCCCACCCCGATCCCGTTCCCGTCCCCGGCATCCATCCTGACCCCGAACTCGACCATGGCCCCGACCGCGGCCGCTATTCCTTACCCCAACCCTAACCCTAACCCTAACCCTAAGTCCGTCCCGATCCCGCTCCCGAGCCCCACCCCGATCCCGTTCCCGTCCCCGGCATCCATCCTGATGCCGAACTCGAGCATGGCCCCGACCGCGGCCCCTATTCCTTACCCCAACCCTAACCCTAACCCTAACCCTAAGTCCGTCCCGATCCCGCTCCCCAGCCCCACACCGATCCCGTTCCCGTCCCCGGCATCCATCCTGATCCCGAACTCGACCATGGCCCCGACCGCGGCCCCTATTCCTTACCCCAACCCTAACCCTAACCCTAACCCTAAGTCCGTCCCGATCCCGCTCCCGAGCCCCACACCGATCCCGTTCCCGTCCCCGGCATCCATCCTGATCCCGAACTCGACCATGGCCCCGACCGCGGCCGCTATTCCTTACCCCAACCTTAACCCTAACCCTAACGCTAACCCTAACCCTTAGTCCGT
The DNA here is from genome assembly GCA_022457155.1 of Cladopsammia gracilis. Taxonomy (NCBI): domain Eukaryota; kingdom Metazoa; phylum Cnidaria; class Anthozoa; order Scleractinia; family Dendrophylliidae; genus Cladopsammia; species Cladopsammia gracilis. Next base: position 1,118,309 of record JAJGOT010000280.1, read on the forward strand.
CCCGATCCCGCTCCCGAGCCCCACCCCGATCCAGTTCCAGTCCCCGGCATCCATTCCGATCCCGAACTCGACAATGGCCCCGACCGCGGCCCCTATTCCTTACCCCAACCCTAACCCTAACCCTAACTCTAAGTCCGTCCTGATCCCGCTGCCGAGCCCCACCCCGATCCCGTTCCCGTCCCCGGCATCCATCCTGATCCCGAACTCGACCATGGCCCCGACCGCGGCCGCTATTCCTTACCCCAACCTTAACCCTAACCCTAACGCTAACCCTAACCCTAAGTCCGTCCCGATCCCGCTCCCGAGCCCCACCCCGATCCAGTTCCAGTCCCCGGCATCCATTCTGATCCCGAACTCGACCATGGCCCCGACCGCGGCCCCTATTCCTTACCCCAACCCTAACCCTAACCCTAACCCTAACCCTAACCCTAAGTCCGTCCCGATCCCGATCCCGCTCCCGAGCCCCACCCTGATCCCGTTCCCGTCCCCGGCATCCATCCTGACCCCGAACTCGACCTTGGCCCCGACCGCGGCCGATATTCCTTACCCCAACCCTAACCCTAACCCTAACCCTAAGTCCGTCCCGATCCCGCTCCCGAGCCCCAACCCGATCCAGTTCCAGTCCCCGGCATCCATTCTGATCCCGAACTCGACCATGGCCCCGACCGCGGCCCCTATTCCTTACCCCAACCCTAACCCTAACCCTAACCCTTAGTCCGTCCCGATCCCGATCCCGCTCCCGTTCCCCTTCCCGATCCCGTTCCCGTCCCCGGCATCCAACCTGACCCCGAACTCGACCATGGCCCCGACCGCGGCCGCTATTCCTTACCCCAACCCTAAGCCTAACCCTAACCCTAAGTCCGTCCCGATCCCGCACCCGAGCCCCACCCCGATCCAGTTCCAGTCCCCGGCATCCATTCTGATCCCGAACTCGACCATGGCCCCGACCGCGGCCCCTATTCCTTACCCCAACCTTAACCCTAACCCTAACGATAACGCTAACCCTTAGTCCGTCCCGATCCCGCTCCCGAGCCCCACCCCGATCCAGTTCCAGTCCCCGGCATCCATTCTGATCCCGAACTCGACCATGGCCCGGACCGCGGCCCCCATTCCTTACCCCAACCCTAACCCTAACCCTAACCCTAAGTCCGTCCCGATCCCGCTCCCGAGCCCCAACCCGATCCAGTTCCAGTCCCCGGCATCCATTCTGATCCCGAACTCGACCATGGCCCCGACCGCGGCCCCTATTCCTTACCCCAACCCTAAACCCTAACCCTAACCCTTAGTCCGTCCCGATCCCGATCCCGCTCCCGTTCCCCTTCCCGATCCCGTTCCCGTCCCCGGCATCCAACCTGACCCCGAACTCGACCATGGCCCCGACCGCGGCCGCTATTCCTTACCCCAACCCTAAGCCTAACCCTAACCCTAAGTCCGTCCCGATCCCGCACCCGAGCCCCACCCCGATCCAGTTTCCAGTCCCCGGCATCCATTCTGATCCCGAACTCGACCATGGCCCGGACCAGCGGCCCCCATTCCTTACCCCAA
>JAJGOT010001235.1:0-42505 GCA_022457155.1 Cladopsammia gracilis
AAAGGTGATCTTCATTGTGGATCAACAAAAGTGAAGAATAACATCGAAAATTGTCGAAAGTTTTTTAAGTTTTTGGACTCCTGTACGAATAGCAAATCGATGACGCCAAAAATTTCTAAGTGTCACGAAATGAGTCGCTCGCGTAGTGTATAGAGAGACTCAGTCAGCAAATTAGTCTGAGCCAAATCAACATCGCTTACCAGAAGCGCTTCGGAATACAAAACGAACATTTTTGGACTCCCGTACGAATTGCAAATCGATGTCCGCGTACGGGTGCCGTACGAATAGCCACTGCGTTGTACTTTAGGCTTTTAAAATACTTTTTTGAAACAAGTGGGAGTCGTGTTTAGCCTGTCCTTTTTTATAGCACTATTTATACTACATCTTCCTCTAATTTCGTTTTCTAAGATGGTGCCCAGACATTACGCGAAGAAAATACTAAGCATCACTTGATCGCCACAAGGCTCGTCATCACATCGTTTACTAAACCTCCTGGTACTGCCAACTGGTGGTGCTCTCGTAACTTTTTGTGCATTGTTCAATACCCCAAGAGTTATCCTGGTCCACTGATTTCTTCTTTAATTGCCTTTTCTACGTGCCTGCTTGTTATCATTTCTCGTCGATCGATGATGAGTATAGTTGAGAAGTCCGCTGATAAATAACATCACGGGCTATGAGAACGATGGGCCATGTACTCGGTTTACTGCACTGGCAGCACTCGCTTATGGACAGTAAATCGTTCCGCTTCTTTTCCACTTTCGCCCTTACACTTCGATAAATATATATTGCAGATATTAAGCACCAATTGCACAACCCTGGTGAATCAGGAGCTTCTAATGAATGTAATGTATGCAAAGCATCCAGGTCTATGATAACGATGGGCCACGTGGAAAAAACAGTGTTTTTTTCGACTTGTTTTTTTTTTCAATGTTGTTTTTCAATGTTGTTTTTCAATGTTGATTTTCAATGTTGTTTTTCAATGTTGATTTTCAATGTTGTTTTTCAATGTTGATTTTGAATGTTGTTTTTCAATGTTGATTTTCAATGTTGTTTTTCAATGTTGATTTTCAATGTTGTTTTTCAATGTTAATTTTGAATGTTGTTTTTCAATGTTGATTTTCAATGTTTTTTTTTTATTATTATTATTATTATTATTGCAACACAAAACAAAACAAAAAACACTACTTACAAAACAAAGACGAACACTACTTACAATACTATTACTACTTACAATACAATACTTCCTTACAATACAATTCTTGCACTACTTTGTTCCACAATTGGTTCTTAGGTATGCACCTATGTAGTTAGAATTGATTTTCAATGTTGTTTTTCAATGTTGATTTTCAATGTTGATTTTCAATGTTGTTTTTCAATGTTAATTTTCAATGTTGTTTGTCAATGTTGTTTTTCAGTGTTTTTTTTTTTCAATGTTGATTTTCAATGTTGTTTTTCAATGTTTAGTTTCAATGTTGTTTTTCGACAGTGATTTTCAATGTTTTTCCGAATTTCGTTTTTATTTTTTTATTTTTTTTTTTTTTGCTTAATAATATTTTATATTTGTTTTTTACCTTTTTTTTAAGTGGAGATATTTATTTTCAAAGATTTTTTAATATTATTAATTTATTATTTTTTCTACCTTTTTTCTTATTTTTTATTTCTTACCATTTTTTATTGTTATCTTCGCAATAACTTGCATATTTTATTATGATAACGATGGGCCACCATACTCCTTCTACTCATAACGAAGCAACGTGCTCAATGCAAATTTGGTAAAAGCAAAACATGTTTACCGTCTCGCTTCGTAATGTGCCGTGATCCCAATGCGGCCTTGCGGAATCATGCTTTTTTGCATTTGAATTGAACGGAATGTTACTCTCCGAAAAATTAATAGTTTCTTTGTTTTAGAAAACCTCACAAGGTGGAAAATAATCATGTTATTGACCAGTCCCTCGGGGATATGTGATATATTCCCCTCGTGGCGTTCCCTCGGGCTACGCCCTCGGGTACGCCACGAGGGGAATATATCACATATCCCCTCGCTCCTGGTCAATAACCCTTACATAAACAAACTCCGCCCACAAAAGTTATACTGCCATTTCTCCGTCAATTTTCACTATTTTTCGATAATTTTTTGTTTGGATGAAAGTTCATTCTGTAAACTTTATTTTGACGCCAAAAAAAAAAAATCAAAAAAAAATTCAATAAATTTTCGATCTGAAGGTACTCTGTAACCTTAAGTGATGTTTCTATAAATCGTTGAATCTGGTTTTACTTTTATGGCGATATTGTGTTACGGTTGTTCGTTCTTTTGTTTGTGACCTTTCTTACGTGAATTCGACCTTCTGTATTAAACAGTCTAATTTGTAATTGCTGAATCACTTTGACAACAAAGCGTCCTTAGCATAATATTATGATAATAAAGTACATTTGTAGTCACACAATCCAGGTAACTATAAGGACTCCTAAGGCCTCTGGGATTTCAAGGGATTTGAGCCGTTGGAATTTTCGTAATTTCGAAGCGAAACGCTACTTGTGCTTATGCGGGCGTCCGTTTTACAGTCTGCTCCTCGGAGTTTAAAAGTACTCATGGAAGGTCTAAAACGGTAACCAGCGAAGGCTGAAGTAAAAAATAAGATGAAGTAATAAAAAGCTAAATGATTAGTACTCGTACCATAAAAAGGTCAGAAAATAGCGAGAAAGGCGACAGTTGATTTTGAACTAAAAATATAAACAAAGCCATAAACAGACACAGCAGGACAGACGCGTGCTGAGTAGACCTAGTTGAGTTGAAATTGAGTAGCTGTGGTTTTGTGAGCGGGGAATATTTAACAGGCGCTGTTCGTGCGTGTTAGATTCAATAGGTCAAGGCAAGCAAATACGGATATTTCTTCTCATTTAAGCCGGCATTGTTGTCGAATAGCGAAAAGGTTTATTGATTTCACGAATGTATAAAGAGATTTCACGCGTCTTTCACGCGACGCCAATCTAAAATGCGAGGGTTTCGGCCCGTCTGAGAAGTTAAGCGGCCTTGAGAACAAACTGTAGAATATATAACCTGAAATGAAAGATATCCTGTAAAAGCGAGTAGAATACTAAATAGGTAACAGTAGATTTCTTTCAAAAGGTTCCCGCTACGACCAACTGACTTCCAACCCCAGCGTAAAATGAGCTGCTTGCGGGTCGCTGCCGTTTGATAATTTAGTTTGCACGAAGAGCATGCCGGGAAGATAGTAACATCCTCCTTTGGACGAACCTATGTCTTCCATTGCTTAAGTCTTGGCCCATGTTTTGTTAATTAATTACTTGCAACTGGATACTTCGCAGATCAGCCTTCAGATTACGGCTCTTCATCGGGAGGGACAAAAAGCACAGAGGAAGATGAGGTACTGGAAGGTAAGATACTGGAACACAAATGTGGAAAGTCCAGAACTAAAATTTAGTTGTTGTTTGTTTGTTTTGGTTTTTTATTCATTATCTTTTAGTGGAATAAAGCTGCTGAAAAAGGATAGAAAGCATTCTCTTTTTTCCCTTTTAAACTCATAAATACTCGAAAGCGTTGAATGAGTTATAGTGGTTGGTCGCAAATTTCACTCTGTCAGTCGGTCGATAGGCTGTAAACATTAGTTGTTAATTTCAGTCACTGACTAGTGCATCAGGCATGCTCATATATTTGAAGGCGGCCGGCCATTTACAAGCTTGCGTAGCAGTCGTTTCGGCTTTCCAAGAGCGCGGGACGCGAATTTCATTACGCGCCTCCTGCGCTCTCAGAAAGCCGAAACAACTGCTACGCAGACTAGCCATTTACCCGTTCCAAATGCAAAGAAATATATCTAGAGAAACTAGAGAATACTCGACCGCTGAAAAAGAGGAAATTATGAAAGCGATGTACTTTGCGTATGGCGTCCTTCGATTTCCAAGGGACAAACAAACCGATCTGCGATCTTCAAATGGATTTTGCAAGGCAAACGGTGCATGTTTTTTTATATAAAGTTTCGCTGCTTTGTAAACGGACATTTAAATCAGTGGCGATTTTTGCACCACTACACCACTACTATACAAGACCCCATCAAAACAGGTGGAATTCTCTGTTAATATACGCGAGAAATAAAAATTCATTGGGACGAACAAATGTCTTCCATTGTTTAAGTTACTTCATGCTAACTTGGTCCTTGTTTGTTGATTACTTGCAGATGTGTCCCCTTCAGGTTGCGGCTCTTTATCGGGAAAGAGAAAAAGCATAGAAGAAGAAGGTAAAGAGGAAGAAGGTAAGATACTGGAAAGTCCAGAATTAAAATTTAGTTGTTGTTTGTTTGTTTTTCTTTTGTTTTTTTTTTTTTTGTAATTTTTTTTTCTGAGTGGAATAGTAAGGCTGCTGAATAAGGATAGACTACATACAAGCAGTCTCTTTTTTTTTCACCTTTTAAACGCACAAACCCAAAGCAATCGCAAATTTACATTGTATGACTGGCATTGAAAATATTCAAGTTTTAAGAATTCTCCAGAAATAACAGCTGCATGACATGCATGAGATAATCTCGACGGAATTAAAGGTTTCCATTTTCTTCCGATTGCGCTTATGACTTGACCGTCGCTTACGATCTTGTGAAAACTAGATTGTCGGAGTCGCAGGCATAATCGAATTAACTAATTAACCTGCTTACGACTCCGTTGTTTGATTTTTATTAGATACGCTTCTGATAACGACTCCGACTTCCTCCCTCCCGTTTGAATTTTAGCTAACTAAAGCAGGCGCGTCATGTAAGTCAGCAAGTAAATGCGTGTGCATGCAAGTCGTGGCCAAATGAATCTCCAAGTTGATACAAGTTTTTACTTGTGTTGACCTTTGACTCCGTTCTCTCCGGGCTTAAATGCACCTTGAAACTTATATTATTTAAACTAGTAATAATCAGAGATTAAGAGTGCGTTCGACATGTTCGTTAAAAGCTGAATTGAAAGAAGCAGTATAGATGTCGATTCACACCATGTTTTTGTTCACCGCCACTTGAGAGTGCAAGGAACTCGCGAACATTTTGCTGTATCAAGGAAGAAACAGCGTGACATTATTTGCGTTTCTTTTTGTTTACATTTACATACATGCAAATATATCAAGCGAATAACATTGAATATTTGACCAACAGCAGCACAGATGTAATTAAGATGATGTAATTCAAACATAAGCTACACGATCTATAATAAAACTAAACAAAATCATAAAGGAATCGAATGTTATTTAGTAAAATAACAATGATAAGATAAGCAAACAAAGGAACACCGTGATGCAGCCGTTTATATTTTTAATACCTGAAAACAGCAACAACAGCGAGCAAAAACATGCGGGCAGAAGTTACGGGGAAGAATTGTTGGATCCAAACAGGAAAAAAACCGCAGCCAACCATTATTTCACTTGCCATATTACAGAGACCCATGAACTGTGTAGAGATCGATGCGAATCGACAACGTTCGTAAACAGAACCTGAAATGTCCGTGGTTGATTTTCCAGGCTTCATTTCACTTGCTATGTGATAAAAATCGGTCAATTCTCAACTTTTTCCGGCCGTTGAAAAGCGTAAAGTTGCTGCGCTGCGTATATGAAAGCGTCCTTCTCTCCGATCGGCAGCAAGTTCTATGACAGCGAGGCCAAAGTAGATACCAGTTCCCACCCGTGAATTTGCCCCCTGAAAAAAACAAAAGAATCTCCGGGGGGGGGGGGGGGGGGGGCTAATCGGATGTTCAAGCATGAGAAAAAATCTCGATTTTTTCCGCTAAAAATTGCACAGGACAACCAACACATGATACGGGACATTCAACACGAAATTAGGATCGCGTTCGCAGACGAACGCAATAAGGCTATTTCTTTCGGCACTACCATCATTTCTTTATTTACTACGTCATAAATTATGATCTTTATAAGTTCAGTACACCATGTTTTGTCTGTTTTATTTCTAGAGTACGTATATCCGAAGGTAGCGGAAACTGAAACAACGAGTGAAGAGGAACCATCTCAGAAAAAAATTAAGATGATGCCCACTATGAATGATCCTACGGGTCTCCGCACATTTTCAGGTATTTTATATAGGGCATGCAAACTCTTCCTGAACATTATTTCTTATTTAAAGTGAGCCCTAACACTCTCCCTCCCTCCCTCCCCACCTACCTCAACACACAAACCTTCTGAACGAATTTAGAGGGTACGTTAGAGGGCGGTGAAACTAACAAAAACCATTTTCAGGTGGGAGTGTAGAAGAAGTTGAGATTATTTGTTGATACACGAGAAATAAAAATTCATTGGGACGAACCAAAGGAGGATATAATACCATCTTCCCGGTACGCATTGCGGTAATTTATGCAATAAAATGACGCCAACTGAAAAGGTCAGTGGCTAAATATGCCATAATTCAAGGTGATTTTTCTCAGTTAAGTTGTTCAAGGAAATCGTATTAAGGTTACAGTGTACCTTCGGGGGTGTCTCCAGTATAACAGCTCTAGCCTCTTAAGATTACACTTAATATACCTAAATCCAGATATCAAATTAAAGCTTATAGAGCTGGCTATCTAAATATGGAAACCATTTGGTAATAAAATGAATTGTCGGATGTTTTACGACGTCTAAATTCGAACGTCCGAATCAGCTTTAAAACGCTATAACTCAAAGCGATTATTGTATTTTGCAAATTTGATTTGTTCTCGGGTTTCCGGACACGAAGCGCTTAAAAAAACGTGTCGGCGATTTCCCATATTCAATTGTAGTGAAAAGTTACAGAATATTTTCGAAAAAGGGAGAATAAAAAATTGGAATGATCGCACGGAAATGGCTTTGACGAAAAGCTTTTCGGAAATAAGAAATTCGCCGACACGTTTTTGTTGATTATATGTTAGCCTAGCTTCTGTCCAAATTTGAGGAAAATCGAACAAATTCCCTTTGAGTTGTACTAGCTCTTTAAAGTGTCCCCAACAAGCGAAAAATTAACTTTGAGAAAACAGCGCTTAAAAAACATATCGCTTCTCATTTTCCACCTAGCTCGGTTTTCTTTGTTCTTTTCAGGGGAATATATCACATAACCCCGTTCATTACAGTGTCTGAAAAGCTGGGTGCGGCTTTGATTGTAACAGGGGAGAGGCGGGGCTGAAAACAATAGCTGATAACAATAGCAAAACAAAGGATTATATATTCCCCCCAACATATTCCCCCCAACATATTCCCCTCGACATATTCCCCTCGCCTTAGTCCCCTCGGCTTATTCCCCTCATAACACAAACGGGAATACAAAACAGGGCGTAACAAGGAAAACGCCCTAGCTCATAGCATCAATATTTTTTGTTTACAAAAAAGACAATTTCATCAATCATATTCCTACGTAATTAACTTGCCGGTCGCGACCAAAAAGCGAAATGTTAATAACATTATTCGATGGTATCGTACCTCGATTCAGGTTTCGGGTCTTTAATAATGTATGACGCCTCGTTTTACGTTTGAACCTGAATGTTTCTCCCGCTTTCCCTTGGAAAACACGCCGCAACCACTCCATTGATCTTCGAAAGACGAAGGCGGGCAGTTGGGCCATGGCGAGACCACGAGTACTGTTCATCCATTTTCTTCTCTCTCTCTCTCCTTCTACTCATAACGAAGCAACGTGCTCAATGCAAATTTGGCAAAAGCAAAACATGTTTACCGTCTCGCTTCGTAATGTGCCGTGATCCCAATGCGGCCTTGCGGAATCATGCTTTTTTGCATTTGAATTGAACGGAATGTTACTCTCCCAAAAATTAATAGTTTCTTTGTTTTAGAAAACCTCACAAGGTGGAAAATAAGCATGTTATTGACCAGTCCCTCGGAGATATGTGATATATTCCCCTCGTGGCGTTCCCTCGGGCTACGCCCTCGGGTACGCCACGAGGGGAATATATCACATATCCCCTCGCTCCTAGCCTGTTCCAGGCTCTCAGATAGTGGGGACGCGCGAAAAATGTCGGAGCGAGCGAAGAAAAAACGAGCGAGGGGGTGGGGAAAGGGGCGGAAGGAGAGCCTGTAAGACTTTCTTTAACGGACCGCTTCTGGTATACCAGCTCCTGGTATACCCTCTGATTGGTCAATTTTGACAGATAGCGTCAACACCGGCAAAACGCGTAATATGAATCACTCATGTCAATCAGCATTATGGTGAACACGGTTCACGCGCGCGATTTCGCATAAGACTAGCCGTGATGAAGAAACACTATCTCGCAAGTTATGCTAACCGCAAAGGTGCTAACCGCAGACTTGCGCTCACATTAAATCACGGAATGATAAATGAACTGATCCTAAGCAACGAATAATTTCTACTTAATCGGCTACTACTGATCTTGCAACTCTTTCAAAGTAAGCCAAAAAAACTCCACTGTTATGCTCTGGAAAGCGTAAGTTCCTCCTGTCAGTATCACAGCTAAAGATTTTTTCCTAAGATCAAAGAAACGACAACATTTAGAAAAACAGGCCTGTTAAATCTTTATTTTGATCCAAAAGGAAAAATCTCTCAGGCACGTACTTGGGATAGACTTATTCTAAAGCTGGGCTAAAATGTTTTTAGCGACAGCAGGATTTGTGTGAGGCCTGCCACCTTTTATAACAACGTTCCATGAATTCGAGTGATCGTTCTCGCACAAGTCAGACAACTGATATTGGAAAGCTGCTCGTGCCTTGCAATTAATCCTGTGGCCAAGTGAAGCGACAACATCGACCAACACCAAACTCTCGACCGCAGTAAAAGCCACTAATTCCTTGTTTTTGGTGACACTAAATTAAGAAACGCGTGGAATCTTTGTTCCGCTACATGCTACGTTATTCTTGCAAAATCTGCAGCATTTTCAATTTGAAGGATGGACTTCGAGATTCGAAGAAGCTGAGTGCGAAGACATAACAATCGTCACATGCTCACGGACGGGGTTTGCGCGGTCTACTCGCGCGAGAAATCTGAGAATGATTTCGGTAAATTGACAGATGGACATCTTGACAGCAGAAATCCAATTATCCAACTAAGTAACAAAAGTGGGCGGAAGAGGCTCGGTAAAGAAAGTCTCACAGGCTCTCCTTCCTTCTCCCTCTCCCCAGCGTCAATCGTTTTCTTTCTTCGCTACCAACATTTTTCGCTCGCCTCCACTATCTGAGAGCCTGGAACAGGCTACCTCGCTCCTGGTCAATAACCCTTACATAAACGAACTCCGCCCACAAAAGTTATACCGCCATTTCTCCGTCAATTTTCACTATTTTTCGATAATTTTTTGTTTGGATGAAAGTTCATTCTGTAAACTTTATTTTGACGCCAAAAAAAAAAAAATTCAATAAATTTTCGATCTGAAGGTACTCTGTAACCTAAAGTGATGTTTCTATAAATCGTTGAATCTGGTTTTACTTTTATGGCGATATTGTGTTACGGTTGTTCGTTCTTTTGTTTGAGACCTTTCTTACGTGAATTCGACCTTCTGTATTAAACAGTCTAATTTGTAATTGCTGAATCACTTTGACAACAATACGTCCTTAGCATAATATTATGATAATATAGTACATTTGTAGTCACACAATCCAGGTAACTATAAGGACTCATAAGGCCTCTGGGATTTCAAGGGATTTGAGCCGTTGGAATTTTCGTAATTTCGAAGCGAAACGCTACTTGTGCTTATGCGGGCGTCCGTTTTACAGTCTGCTCCTCGGAGTTTAAAAGTACCCATGAAAGGTCTAAAACGGTAACCAGAGAAGGCTGAAGTAAAAAATAAGATGAAGTAATGAAAAGCTAAATGATTAGTACTCGTACCATAAAAAGGTCAGAAAATAGCGAGAAAGGCGACAGTTGATTTTGAACTAAAAATATAAACAAAGCCATAAACAGACACAGCAGGACAGACGCGTGCTGAGTAGACCTAGTTGAGTTGAAATTGAGTAGCTGGTTTTGTGAGCGGGGAATATTTCACAGGCGCTGTTCGTGCGTGTTAGATTCAATAGGTCAAGGCAAGCAAATACGGATACTTCTTCTCATTTAAGCCGGCATTGTTGTCGAATAGCGAAAAGGTTTATTGATTTCACGAATGTATAAAGAGATTTCACGCGTCTTTCACGCGACGCCAATCTAAAATGCGAGGGTTTCGGCCCGTCTGAGAAGTTAAGCGGCCTTGAGAACAAACTGTAGAATATATAACCTGAAATGGAAGATATCCTGTAAAAGCGAGTAGAATGCTAAATAGGTAACAGTAGATTTCATTCAAAAGGTTCCCGCTACGACTTCCAACCCCAGCGTAAAATGAGCTGCTTGCGGGTCGCCGCCGTTTGATAATTTAGTTTGCACGAAGAGCATGCCGGGAAGATAGTAACATCCTCCTTTGGACGAACCTATGTCTTCCATTGCTTAAGTCTTGGCCCATGTTTTGTTAATTAATTACTTGCAGCTGGATACTTCGCAGATCAGCCTTCAGATTACGGCTCTTCATCGGGAGGGACAAAAAGCACAGAGGAAGGTAAGATACTGGAAGGTAAGATACTGGAACACAAATGTGGAAAGTCCAAAACTAAAATTTTGTTGTTGTTTGTTTGTTTTAGTTTTTTATTTATTATTTTTTTAGTGGAATAAAGCTGATGAAAAAGGATAGAAAGCATTCTCTTTTTTTCCCTTTTAAACTCATAAATACTCGAAAGCGTTGAATGAGTTATCGTGGTTGGTCGCAAATTTCACTCTGTCAGTCGGTCGATAGGCTGTAAACATTAGTTGTTAATTTCAGTCACTGACTAGTGCATCAGGCATGCTCATATATTTGAAGGCGGCCGGCCATTTACAAGCTTGCGTTGCAGTCGTTTCGGCTTTCCAAGAGCGCGGGACGCGAATTTCATTACGCGCCTCCTGCGCTCTCAGAAAGCCGAAACAACTGCTACGCAGACTAGCCATTTACCCGTTCCAAATGCAAAGAAATATATCTAGAGAAACTAGAGAATACTCGACTGCTGAAAAAGAGGAAATTATGAAAGCGATGTACTTTGCGTATGGAGTCCTTCGATTTCCAAGACACAAGCAAACCGATCTGCGATCTTCAAATGGATTTTGCAAGGCAAACGGTGCATGTTTTTTTATATAAAGTTTCGCTGCTTTGTAAACGGACATTAAAATCAGTGGCGATTTTTGCACCACTACACCACTACTATACAAGACCCCATCAAAACAGGTGGAATTCTCTGTTAATATACGCGAGAAATAAAAATTCATTGGGACGAACAAATGTCTTCCATTGTTTAAGTTACTTCATGCTAACTTGGCCCTTGCTTTGTTATTACCTGCAGCTGTATTCTCTTCACTTTTAAAAAGCATAGAGGAAGAAAGTGAAGAGGAAGAAGGTAAGATACTGAAAAAGTATGCTGAAAAAGGATAGACTACAAGCAGTCTCTTTTTCCCTTGTAAACTCGTAAAAACTCGAAAGCATTGAACGAGTTATAGTGGCTGGTGGCAAAGTTCACTCAGTCGGTTGGTCAGTCGGTCGATGGGCAGTAAACCTTAGTTTTTTTTTGTTCACCCTATCTGCTTTGCGCGCTTGTGTTTTTGTTTTGAAACGGTTCAATTGTTCAATGTAGCGTTATGATTGGCGGGCACGTCGATTTTTCGATTTTCCGTCTGTGCGATAATCAGGCCGGGCGCGCAAAGCAGATTGGGTGAACATGGGCCTTTAATTTCGCCTTAAAAAAGTGTGAAGACGCTGTACTTTGCGTATGGAGTCCTTTGATTTCCAAGGCACAAGCAAACCGATCTGCAGTTTTCAAATGGAGTTTGCAAGACAAACGGTACAGCACGTTAGATGTTGTTGTTGTTTTTTTTTATACAGTTAAACCTCTCTTAAATGGTCACCCTCAGGGAACAGCCAACCGACCGCTTAAAAATTGAGGTCAAGTCAGGTTTACAGTAAATAAGGGGAGCGATTTAATCCCGGGGATTTGTTAAGTAATCGCTTAATAGTGGGTGACCCCTTAATAGAGGGCCGCTTTATAGAGGTTTAATTGTATTTGTGAAGTTTCGCTGCTTTGTAAACGGACATTAAAAACCTGTGGCGATTTTTGTCATTAATTTTTACGCGGCGTGAGTTATTTAACGCGGTGACCAAACTAAGAGCCTCTAATCACATGAGCCTGGTAACCGGGCTGGGGCCTGTTTCTCAAATGTCCCGATAACTTATCGGGCCCGAAGCTTTATTTAAAAATCAAAATCTTTGGTGGCGTAAGTTTTAGCTCGCAAACCAGCCTGACTTGTTTCGTCAAGTTAGAATTTTATTGCTTAGATTTCTATGCCAACTTAATGTGAATCTTTAATATAAACATTGCGCGCATAAAATACCTTACCGGACCAGAAAAGTTATCGGGACTTTCGAGAAATGGGCCCCTGGCCCGGGTGCGAGTAAGTCACGATTGGTTTTGGTTTTACTTATAATTGGTTGAGAAAGTAGCGCGGGAAAAAAAAAAAACTAAAAACTAAAACCACTCTAATAAGCTACATCTTACTACCTCTTAGATACGTGGTCTCTGGTAAGGGAACCATACAAAGGAATGTCTTTACAGCGGATTGTTCCAGCAACGTGTACCATGCAGGTACTTAGTGACTTATTTTTAAACCGTGAGTATGTGCATGCGTAATGAACGGGTTATCGGAAACGGAGACAGATATGCAAATGAGCACTCACTCAATCGCTCACTCACTCCTTCCATCACTTGTAAACTTAGTGACGTAATGCTATGTTATGAATGCGCTTTTTGACAAGAACAGCGTGAATCCAGCGATAACAATAACTAATTTGTTGTAAACGAATATAAACAACAATAATCTTAAAGATGTTTCGCATTTGGAGTCTTTTATGCAACATTAAAATCAATCTAAAAGGATTTTCGAATCGAGATGCGTTTTGATGCGTAGCTACCTTCAAATATTAAAATCTGACCTAATTGACCATGTGTTCCTCGACTGTCTTGTGGTCTGGCGCCCGGACTCAAAGTCAAAGTCGGGAGGCACGAGGTTCAATTCACGCTCGGACCCCCCTTTTTTTCGGACTGGACATTATGAAAGTGATATACCATTTTTGGTTTGCGTTCGTCAAAAATCCTTGCTCGTTTAATTTTAAAAAAATATCGAACCATGTCGTTGTGAAAACATAAGCTTACCGCAATATTGCGTTACGTGTTAGCATTTCTTATTCACGGGTTGGCTCTTAGGAGCCTTTGATCAAGAGAAGTCCCCATGGCCTATCATAACGCAGTATACTGTAGTATTTCGGCATGCTTATTTAAGTAATATATCTAGTCAAGGAAAATCGAGACTGGATCTTAGCAACTTATAACAAATCACACAAAATCATTGTCATAATGAAATTAAGAAATGAATTGCATAAAGAGTGGTAAAACCCCTAGCTTGGAGACATTGTCTGAGCTGCAGTAATTAAAAATTATTTTGTTACATAGTCACCCTGTATTAGCGAAAAGTGATCGAATCCAAAAAATTAATTTACTCACTTGCATATCATAACCTACCTACGTATACCACAGGGAGCCCATACAATCTGTTTGTGTAACATAATGACCGTTTGTAATTTTATAGGAAATGTATGGGATTTACCTAAATTTCATATTATGGCGACGTATCGCCAAATGTATGTACTGATCAACGCTAAATAAACGTTAAATTACCTTATTTGTTGTGTGTTGTCGTCCTTTTGCCGTAAAAGTGATTTTTGAGCGATTTTGAAGGATTCTGAGTTCGCCGTTGACTGTGCGTCTAAGAGAAAGACAAGGGTGGAAAGAGATTTTTGAACGGCTCCAGCGCTGAGGCGATTTTTTCACATTAAATCGCATCGCTCGGCTTTCAAACCACACAACAGAAAGGCCGAAAGATTCACGCTTCTCGTACCTCTCGATCGAAAATCCGTCCAAACGCCCCGGAGCTAGCCGTCGAAGAAAATCAAAATCCCACACTTTCCAAGCGGTCGATATTCGTATCATCAACATTTTACCGTGCCAGCCAGAAACCGTCCTGCTGATTGCCTCCTTCTGATTGGTCGCCGTTAAACAATAACCAATTCAAAATACGTACCGAGGGTGGGGAGCCATAGGCATTTTCGTAAGGTCGAACAAAGGTCGAACGGAAGTCTTCCTGGGCTTCTGGTAGTCGCCGCTCACACGACCCGAGTCTGGTGAGTAAACGGTTCGGCCTTACGAAAATGCCTATGGCTCCCCACCCTCGGTACGTATTTTGAATCGGTTATTGTTTAACGGCGACCAAACAGAAAGAGGCAATCAGCAGGACGGTTTCTGGCTGGCACGGTAAAATGTTGATACGAATATCGACCGCTTGGAAAGTGTGGGATTTTGATTTTCTTCGACGGCTAGCTCCGGGGCGTTTGGACGGATTTTCGATCGAGAGGTACGAGAAGAAGCGTGAATCTTTCGGCCTTTCTGTTGTGTGGTTTGAAAGCCGAGCGATGCGATTTAATGTGAAAAAATCGCCTCAGCGCTGGAGCCGTTCAAAAATCTCTTTCCACCCTTGTCTTTCTCTTAGACGCACAGTCAACGGCGAACTCAGAATCTTTCAAAATCGCTCAAAAATCACTTTTACGGCAAAAGGACGACAACACACAACAAATAAGGTAATTTAACGTTTATTTAGCGTTGATCAGTACATACATTTGGCGATACGTCGCCATAATATGAAATTTAGGTAAATCCCACACATTTCCTATAAAATTATAAACGGTCATTATGTTACACAAACAGATTGTATGGGCCCCCTGTGCGTATACAGCCTTAGAAGTAGTGCGTGTGCAAATTACATTTTTTTACTTGTGTCTAAGACCATCCCATTTTTGGGTGAAGCCATGCCATAATACCTTTACTTATTTTACAAATAATACTAAAACACCAAGAGAGCGAAATCAACCAATTCTTGAAAGAGGAACAAATCATGGTGAGTGGGGGTCTCTTTTAGCCCATTTTGGAGACGAAAATATGGGAACTTGAAAAATTGAGGCTAACTTTTTTCAATTTGCAATTCATTCAAACCCAGTCCGTCTATGACTGGAGACACTTTTCGACAGTTTTGGTACATTTTGTAGTAAAGTTATCACAAAACTGGACCATATTTCTTTGGTTTCTGTTAATGCAGAAACGTTTCATGGTTTTTAAAATGACAGCAAATCCCCGTGATACTTCCCCTTTTAATCCATGGTCATATGAACACATCATTCTATAGATGAATTTGAATGAACAGTGTTCGTATAATAAGTTGGCTTGGTATGAGATTGTATCAGTCTGGATGAGTGAAATTGTCCTTTGTTTTTTTTTTTTTTTTTCGTATTGGCTTCCCACCGTGAACGAAACAACTGACCGTAATTAGGAGTGGTTCGGGAACAGGGGATACAGGTTTGACTGTGTGGAAGCTCTAAAATTACAGATACAACAAAACAGTGTTTTACTATTTAAATTGTAAATAAATTGTTAGGTCACAGAAGGGTAAATCAGGATTTTTTTCAGTAACGGCTTTTTGTCTACTAGGGTGGTCCTTTATTCAGTTTGGTGTTTGAAGGAAGTCTCCCTCTTGTTGTGGATTCGGTAGCGGTGAAAATCGGCTTTAACTGGGTTAAAGCTTATAAAGTTGATAAAATGTCACAGAACGGTTGTTTCGTTGGAGAGGCACTTCCACGTATGTATATGTTTTAGCAATGAACATTTTGCGCTTTATTAAATGTAGCAGAAAGTTAAAATATTGACGTTCGCCGGAGCGCTCAATCAAGGGACTCTATGTATGCAGTCGGTTGTACAAAGCTGGTTATTAGACATTTCATATATGTTGCCACAATTAGTATATGTAATCGCATGGGCCCGAGTAAAATTAAGGATTAATATCACGCGTGTTTTCAGAAGCTGTAGAAATTGCCCGAGTCGCGAAGCAATTTCTACAGCTTCTGAAAACACAAGTGATATTAATCCTTAATTTTACGAGGGAACATGTGATTACTTGTTTATAATATAAAGGGCAAAATTATAGGGAAACCTTTCAGACTTTTTAAGAGTCACTCATACTTGAAACTACGCGAAGTGAAAATACTCTCTCGCAACTGACAAGAAAAACTTTTCAACTTACTGTGGTTAAACAAATTTCTATTCGGTCAAAGATACATTTGGCTGTTATGTACATCTAGAGAATATAGCCTGATTTTTATCGATAAAAGACACTTTACGACAAAAACAAAGCAAGTTTTATTTAAGCGTACCTGTGTTTTGAAGTTTTTGCCGCTTTGATAACAACAACAAATGGCGAGAGTTCAAACTTGCTTGCACGTTTGGCGATTTAATTGCTTTCTTTCACTTCTTTTAACCTTATTCTTTCTCCTGTTAAACGTATATTTCCCTTTCAGCAAAATCTGTCAAAGTTCTTTTCTTTTGGTCCGCAGAAATCCGCATTTTTTCATTGAAGTGATGGAACTGTAAAAACCTTTTGTCGCCATGAATGAATTTCTTCGAGGTCTTCAACGTCGCAAACTGGCTGCAGGCGCCTAGTTAATCCAAGATTTGACACAAATAATCGCTTCCTGTTTGGCGTAAAATGCTGTAATTCTCCTGTAGAATTCATTTCTTAGGTATCTTCCGATTTCATTCCTTTTTTATAACAAAATCTCCGGCGAAACATGCGAGCGCTCCGTTTGTAAATTTTCTTCAAAATCCCGCCAAGCCAACTGAATGCAACGAGAACGAAGCGCTCAACCAATCACGAGTGAGAAATTTTGATGCTCGACCAATCAGGAGCGAGTAATTTTGCCCTCAATTAATAAAAAATGCCCTCTTCGTCAGCCAATCAGCATTCAGTAATTTTGCCCTCTATATTATAAAACGAAATAAAGGAAAACACCTTACTTGTGGTGTTCAATCACCTGGAATAATAATAAATTTTTATATGTTTACAGGGCTTCAAGTGTCCCTATATTTCCTATATTTCCTATATTTTTTCAATTTCCCTATATCTCCCTATATAGTTAAAAAATGTCCTATAATCCCTATAATTTTATTCAGAATAAAAAAGGAAAAAAAATATTGCTAAGCTCATAAACTTTGTACTGGTGGATGTAACAAAGGCAGTGAATTACCTACATCAAGCAAAGAGTAAACTGGTAAGTTCAGTGCGTGTAGCTGCTATTTAATGTACCACTATTTGTCACCAATGAACTGCTTCAAGAGAAAAATGAGATCAGTGTAAGATTCTTGCAGACACTTATCCTTGGTCATGCCATTATGATGATGTTGCAAAGAAAATTGTCAACATACTTCAGGAATAGGGCTGCCAGCTGCCTCTCTCAGGCTTAGTAAGTTTGGCATTAGATGGACCAAATGTCAACAAAACCACATGGAGTACAGTCAATAACGTACTCTTAGATGAAAGACTCCCCGCAGGTCTTTTGCCATTCATCCCTTGCAACATTCATGTTGTGCATAATGCTTTCCATGCATGCATTAATGCATATGGAAAGGCATCTGAGGAACTAGCCATAGATCTTTTCTATTGGTTGAAGAGCTCACCTCGCAGAGAAGATTACATCCATGTGTTGAATAATCTGGGGCTTGAGGATGACCTATTCATCCGGCATGTACAATGCAGGTGGCATACCCTTATTTTAGCATTAGACGTAATATATCAAACACGAGGAACAGTGTTTCATCAGATTTCCAAACACCGAGAAGTGGATTGGAAAAACGAGGCGCAGCCGAGTTTTTTTAAACCACTTCAAGGTATTTGGAAATCTGATGAAACACTGTTTCGAGTGTTTGATATAGCTTCTCAAACTGATCGTTAAATGCGGAGAAAACGAAGGAATAAAATCGCCAAAATCTATGCAAATTAAGAAACGATTTCAAAACCTCCTTCACGGTAGTGATTTCCTTTGTGTTCTCGTCATGAATTATTAATGAGTTTGAGAAAGAATTGTCAAGAACTGGGAAGCAATCAAGAAATACTTCTTTGAAGAATTGCCCAAGCTAGCTACACAGGTGAAGACTTTCAAGCCCTTGGAGAAGAATGAGTGGTACAATCATATCTGTAGAAAGTTACATAAGAAGTCCTTTCCAGTTCAACTGGCTTTTCTACCATCTGTGGAACCAATGTTTAAAAAGTTTCAATCTATATTTCTTCCAGAGTGAAGGGCCACTGATTCACTTACTGTGTGATACAATGTGTGAGCTTCTGAAGTCCCTTACGGGTCGCTTCCTCAAAAGCCAAGCCCTGAAAAACAAAGAGGGAAGCGCCTGCTGGCAGTAGACTATTCCAAGTCAGACAACCAACTGTCCATTTCTCAGATGGAAGTGGGAGAGAAATCTCGCTCTGTCCTGTCTAAGCTGTCTAGTGACCAACAGAAGAAAGCTCTTCATGGTATGAAACAGTTCTATGTGGGCACCACAAAGTATCTGATTGGCCATCTACCAATGGACAACAAGCTTTTAAGAGATGTCTCTTTCCTACATCCACTTCTCATAGATAGTGAGCATGGCACGCAAGCTATTCGCAGACTAGCAGTCATGATGCCAACATGCAATATCAGAATAGGAAGTTGCTTTGGTTACAGATGAGTGGAAGGTGTACAAGGCAGGGGGTGTTGATGCAGATAGTAGCATGCATAGGGTTGACCATTACTCGGCAGATGTCTTCCAAAAGAAATCTCAGCAGGGTGAATTTAAGTATCCTGTTCTTCAGAAACTCGTCAAACGCCTTCTCTCTATAGCTCATGTCATTGCAGATGTAGAACAAAGTCTTTCTGCAAACAAGAAGACAGTAACTCCTCAGGGCTTCTCTTGTGTACATGACTGCACAATAAATCGTCTGTGTTCTGTCAAAGATCATGTGAAGAAGTGCGGAGAGCCACAGAATGTTCGCATCACCAAAGGACTTATTCAAAAAGGCTCTCTGATGAAAAAGAAGATCTGGCAAAGAAAACGAGCATTCAAGATGCAGAGAAAAAAAGGCTGAGGGATGCTGAGAAAGAGAGAAAGGGAAGCAGGGAAGTTGGAATGAAGCACACTGAATTTTTCTGAGAGAGAAAAAGAACTGATGAAGTCGGAAGACAAGAAGGACTGTGAGCTGCAAACGGCTAAAACACTCTATGAAGAAGCAAATGAAATGCTTTCACAGGCAATTAAGAACAAAAAGGCTTCCAACGAGGCTGGTATAGCTAGCTCAAGGGCCACTTGAAGTTGCTAAGAAGATGATGGAACATGCAATGGAGCAAACCCAACAGTGTTCAAATAAGAGAAATGAACTGGACAAAAACAAGAAGAGACTCCTGGAAGGCTACAATTCAAAACATGTATCTGCCAAGAAGTGAAAGGACACTTACTGAATGTTGAGGAGGACATGATGTGCACTTATTGCCGGTTTTTTTAGACTGAATGTCAAGAATGTTAAATTTGAGTTTGTTTCCAACTTTGTGTTAAATATCTTGTGCTTTAAGTGTGATGGTTATTAATGGCTATGAGGGGCATGGAGGAGGCCATTGTATTTGTTTTAATAAAAATGTTAATTTTTGCTTTATATCACTTGTAAATGCTTCAAAAAATCCCTATATTGTTCCTATATTTTTTCCTATTCCCTATATATTCCCTATATTTTTGAAAAAAGACCCTATTTTTAGCCCTATAATTTGGCAGGAGGCCACTTGAAGCCCTGTGTTTACCATACAAACAATGCAATGTTACCACCTGTTTTCATTTGGAACTCAGCTGCTTTACTCACGCAGTGTAAATGGAATGTTATAGGCTGTGTTTTCACGAGGCGGTTTTTCTCGCTTAACATTCCTTGAGGTGATCACGGGAAACCCAAGCGTAATGTTTGCATATTAATAATATTTGAAAATATAAGACATTGTATGGAATTTCGAATTCAACGTTTTAAGCAATATATAAAATCAAAATTGCTGAATAAAATCGCACTGGGCACCAGAGTAAAATCAAAGCCCAACAGGGAAGGGCGTGTTCAATTTTGTCAACCTGTCATTTTTTGCCCTTCCGCGTTGGGCTTTGATTTCTCGGGCCCAGTGCTGACCGCGCATCCGAGGACTATTTTCTTCACGCATTTCTGGTGCCTATTTTGCAGCGCTATGTGATTTTGTGGAGCGGCTTATTCGTCATAATTACAAGGGATGTTCAATTTGTTTGAAGAAAATACAGTTTAACGTTATTCTACTGTGAGGACGACCAGTCAGAATGGGAGCAGCACCTATTTTTGTGCAAAAAATGAGCCATTTGTGGGAACGTGTCGAACGCCGAAAGCTACCGAACTCTCCTTCCTTTCAGTCATACTAGGAATAGTTAACACTACAGCTGCCCCCGCTGTTAAGAACTCTGTTAAACTTGGTAGCACTTACTGGGATGTTGGTTTTGTGGCTTCGTTTTTGATAAACTATTTAATTAATTTCCGCTAATGGTATTATTACAATTGGCCATTTCCGAGTTCTATTCAGCCTCCTTTTCAATGCAGGGCTGGATAATATATATAGATAGGCTGAGCCTAACAGCGTCGCTCCCTGAACAAGCTTTTTCTCCGTCTACAAAAACTAGTACGACTACTTTCCGAATAAAATACAGTTGTTGCTTGTCAAAAATTGCCCGAGAAACTGATTTGGAAATCAAAATTGCAAAAATACAGAAAAATATTTTCATAAGGCCACGCAAGTGAAGTTAGAACTATAAAATCGCTTTTCAATCTATGTAATGAATGAACAAACACAAAAATGGACAACGCAATCTTTCGAAAAATTTTATTCAAATCTCCATTAGTTTATGTTTAAAAGCAAAACGCGTACCATTTATAGCGCATCGAGTTCGCCGCGCTGCCTTGGATGAAATTCAAGTAATCGATACAACTGAATTTACGCACGTTTTAAAAATAATTCTCCAAAACCACACAAGAACACTAAGAAAAAGTCAATCACAGATTGATATCAACATAAATTCCCATCGAAAAATGTACTCTGTTTTACCTTTAAGTCCCTCGCTTGCTTGGAACTCCGCTTCTTTGGTTGTGAAATCCGTAATGAAAACAAACATCTCGGATGTTGTGTGGCGTCATACGCGCATGTTTTGCGACGTCATACGCGCCCGCGAGCTAGCCGTGTCCAACACGGACCGCACACGCACGCGCCCGCGAAACATTCCGCTAGCCATGACCATGAAAAATGACGGGCATAGGTTCTAGGTTCTATGAGTATGGGGCTCCGCGCGAGCCTTTGGCCCGCAGAGCTCCAATATTAATTTTTATTGACATGCAAATAACACTCATTTTCATATGAAGTGTTTTGCAATCAGCCTCGGAAGGCAACTCGGAAATGGTAACTAAAAGGCCCAGAACGGACTATTTCGCTTTGCGCACTTGTTTTTGTAAACATCGGAACGAGGCTTCTACTGTATTGAAGCGCGCCCTTCCAGGTGTGAACACAATATATGGTGAAGGCAGTGAACAGACCAGTGTTAAGGTTAATTCAGAATAAATCAGTTTAAGGTAACAGTGTACATTCGGGGGTGTCTCCAGTATAACCGCTCTAGCGTCTTAAGGTTACACTTAATATACCTAAATCCAGATATCAAATTAAAGTTTATAGAGCTGGCTATCTAAATATGGAAACCATTTGGTAATAAAATGAATTGTCGAATTTTTTACGACGTCTGAATTCGAACGTCCGAATCAGCTTTAAAACGCGCTATAACTCAAAACGATTATTGTATTTTGCTAATTTGATTTGTTCTCGGGTTTCCGGACACAAAGCGCTAAAAAAACGTGTCGGCGATTTCCCATATTCAATTGCAGTGAAAAGTTACAGAATATTTTCGAAAAAGGGACAAAAAAAAAATTGGAATGATCGCACGGAAATGGCTTTGACGAAAAAGTTTTCGGAAATAAGAAATTCGCCAACACGTTTTTGTTGATTATATGTTAGCCTAGCTTCTGTCCACATTTGAGGAAAATCGAACAAATTCCCTTTGAGTTGTAGCTCTTTGAAGTGTCCCCAACAAGCGAAAAATTAACTTTCAGAAAACAGCGCTTAGAAAAAAAAACATATCGCTTCATAAACAAACTCCGCCCACAAAAGTTATACCGTCATTTCTCCGTCAATTTTCACTATTTTTCGATAATTTTTTTTTTGGATGAAAGTTCATTCTGTAAACTTTATTTTGACGCCAAAAAAAATTTCAATAAATTTTCGATCTGAAGGTACTCTGTAACCTTAATTCACTGTTATCACCAGACCACTTCCTACAATAGGGTAGTGTTCACTACACATCCTTTATAAATTGATACTTTTTAATATGGCTGACAACAGTTAGAGGCACTTAAACATAATCTATCGTGTATAGTATATTGCTCTTATTTTTCGCTGTAAAAAATTAACTGGAACATTTCAAGAATTAAATTATGAGGCGGTTATATTAGACTTTTAACATTACTTTTCAACGTGGCTGTCTTCGCTCTTATGCACTTAAAATATTACCCGGAACTGAGTTATGAAAATCACCAGAGATTAAACAGTGGGAAGAATTATTTAAAGTAACCTATTCAGTATAGTATATTGGCCTTTGTTACTTATAGTATACATTAAGTACAGTCAACTTTCTCTACGACAGGCACTGTCGGGACTAAGCGGCTGTCTGTTTTCAGTTAAAGCGAAATGACTGACTGACACCATCTTTGGGTGATAGTGACACCATCTTTAGGTGTCCGTGTTAGAGCTGTGTCTGTTTAGAGTGAGTCTACTGTATTTGAAAAATAATAACTGGAAATTTTCTATGATTGAATTATGGGTTGGCTACATATTTCTGCTGAATGAGTTAAAAATAACCTATGGAGAATGTTAAGTTTCAAAAAGTATAATCTTGACTCATGATCTTTATCAGTTTGTTCATTGGCTGGTGTTTATTCAGGCAATACTGAAGTAGCATCTTGTCCGTCGGTGTCCTCGTCATGATCTTCCAGTTTGGTAATCAGCTTACCATTTTGTGACAACTGAAACTACAACATTGGGATTGATCAGTCGAGGCATTGCCACTAAAACTTTGGGATTTTTGAAAGGGTTTTGTGCAATCACTGACTGGTGTTGCAATATCATCAATATTACAGCTGTCACTGCTTAACTCATAAACTGAAAAAAAAAATTAAACCATCCAACTGAAATATTTCGTTGCAATAAATTCGAATCAGCAAACTCTTGTATGGTGGACAGAGATCATCAAAGTATTTCCAATTACCATCACTTTGAATAATACAAGTAAAATGGTTTGGTAACATCGCACTAAAGCTTTCAGTGAGTACCAAGAGCCACCAACTTCAATTCTGTCGTACATTATCAAGCCACTCATTACCTCAGGGGAAAAGATGAAAAGAAACTTTTAGTTTTTTACAGATCTTATTAATGGTTCATTGGTTGTAGTTCCACAATATTCACAATTTAACTTTCCAGATTGTGTCTGGGTATTTTAAACATACAGTGGCCAAGAAAACTTGTCATACCCAAACTTTTTTTAATTCAGGTGTTAATTATGTTAATAAAATCCTGCTGTTTAGGACAACATTTTTTTCACAAGTTTGACAGTAAGATTCAAACATTCTCTGAGTTGCAAAAATACTCATCTCATCTGAATTTAAATTGTCGAAAGTTTTTTCTTCAAATATTTCACTAAAAGTGGCATTACAATCTCTTGCTTCAAATGAACTTCAACGTTCTCTAAGGTACAACCAAACAGGCTCTCAAATCCCTGGCAAAAGTTTACTTTTCTCATTGAACTGAGAATAATCTGAGAGGGATTTGAAAAGCAACTCTGTAAATTCGCTTCTCGTGGATAGTTTGGACAAAAATGGAAGAAACAAATATTTCGACACCTCCAAGAAACAGTAAACAGCACATGAATAAATTCCATGTTTCACAAAAACAGAATTCATGGAATGGCCTCTAGCTATGCGATACATGTTGAAATATTCACACCTATTCGATTCGATGATCTGAGCGTGATCGCCAGTGACTCAATCTGAACTGATATAAGTTCTTAAATTTAGGTAAGATATGGGCAAAATGATGGGCAAAATGATCCGAAGCAATTAAAACAACCACTTGAACTGAAGCGTTCTGCGTTGACTATGTTATAAGGGGATGTAGTCGCAGACGAAAATTACGCAAGATGAAGCTTATCTCGCCTTTCTTTTCAATCAGGAGGTTTCGTAGTAATGCAGTCTTCAGTAAGCTTAACTTCGCTTTGAAATCAATCTCCCGTTTCTATAAATAATGATACAAGAGAGCAATCAATAACATGGTATGCAACTAAAACAACGACTTGGATTATTCCTTTTCTGGTAAGCAGACTAATGTCTCTCATTCTAGCTTGGTTATGGACTGAGTCTTGCAGTCTCGGAAAATGATTTGTCTGACAAATCGTGGTTCTGGATTGAGTCTTTCAAACCGGTATGGATATTTTTCAGGTTAAATTATGCCGCAACCTTTCAGATCAAGATTATCTCACCTTTCTTCACTTGATCGATCTCCCGATTCAACCACTTCACCACGTTCACTGCTTCAGCAAACCCTGAAGTATAGATTCACGAGAGTCGTCAACGACGATTTATCAACAACTTGTTTCCCAGCTTTACAGTTATCGATCGCCACTAGACTGTTTGATGCTTTAAAATTGCCAGTTGTCCTGGGTTCATTTGTCTTAATACAAACTTGGAACACTTTCAAGTAAATTTCGTTTCTAAAAGAAGATGGATAAACATTTCCTTACCTTAAAATCTTGAAAACTTGCTGCGATGTGCTCTCAGATGATAATTCCTCGCAGATATGTGACCATGTGCAATTTTTCGTCTGCGGTTTTTAGCGGTTTTTAGCAGATAAAACTTGTTTCATGCTCTGTTACGTCATTATTTCCCAATACCAGTTGCGGGCAAAACTGCCATGTACGTCATCATTACCCGATGCTACTCCAGGTGATCTGGTAACGTCATTACGCGGGACTTTGGATAAAATTACAATGCCGTATCCCATAAGGCAGCGCGCACGTAATCGTGAGGTTTGCAGTTGAATGTTGGCGGTCACAAGGGCCTTTTTTTTCATTCAGTCATGCGATCACTATTTCTTCCTTTTCTTTTCGCTGTATTATAAAAGAATTGTTTCACGCTTTGAGCTGTGTATCTATCGAGTTATGGATGCACGCAGGAAGATTGGAGAGCACAAGAGAAGCGTAAGAGTGCAAGCGGCGATGCAGCGATGGAAGCAAGGGGTCGGTACAAGCTCTAAGCGCGCAAAGAATTTTGTGCGGCATTAAAAATAATTTCTCCTTGAAGCTGATTGGTTAATTTTTTACGGTCAGATCACCTGGCTGATGCGCGGGCAAAACTCCTACGTCATTATTTCCCGATACTTGGTGCGGGTTCATTTTAGGCAAATCGAGATTTTTTCTGGTAATATCCATATACTTCTCACTATTTCTGTAAGTACTATTTTACGCGGGGACTCCAATGCTGCCTCCCCGGGTTTTTGGCCTCTGGGCCCAAAATCCTGCGGGGGCAATTATACAAGGACCTGACCAAATCCTTGCTAGCGGAAATATTATTTCTGATATTAGTGATCATTTTTCGCAGTTCTGTATCACAACGTCAGCGAAAGACAAACTTCAACAAGTTAAAAATACAAAAATACGCGACTATTCAAGATTCTCCGCTGATCGCTTTAATGATGAGTTGTCTGAGGTTGACTGGAATCGAATAATTGCAAATGGAACAAATTGTGTAAACAAACTGTTTTCATCGTTTTACAATAAGTACAATACAATCGTCAACAAACACGCCCCCATGAAAAAACTATCTAATCGCAAAGTAAAGCAGCTATCTAAACCCTGGATAACTAATGGAATTATGGCGGCGATTAAAGTTAAAAATAAATTATATGCATCTGGAGATGAAGTTAGGTACAAACACTATAGAAATAAAATTTGTACACTGATACGCTTAAGCAAAAGAAAATACTATGATACGTTTTTCGAAAATCATATGGCCAACATGAAAAAAACCTGGCAAGGAATTAATGAACTTTTACACAGAAGGAAAAAAAATTTAAAAGTCATATCTGTGCTTAAGGATTTTAATAATCGTAACAAAATTGTTAAAGACAGTTCGCGGATACCTAACATTATTAATGAACATTTTGCAACGGTCGGAAACAGACTTGCTAATAAGCTGCCCATTCCCCAAAAACATCATCTAGACTATGTTGATAAGTGCAAATCTTCAACTTCATCCTTCTTCTTCCAACCTGTTTTACCCGAAGAAGTATGGTCAGAAATATTACTTTTACCAAATGATAAATCCTATGGCTTATACTCCTCACCTATCAAATTACTGAAATGTTCAAGTGCCGTCATAGCTCCTGTTCTCACAGAGATACTTAATACATCTATCAGATTAGGGACTTATCCATCAAAGCTCAAAATTGCTAAAATTACGCCAGTATTTAAGAGTGGTGATGATACGGACGCAAACAACTACAGACCTATCTCTTTACTTTCAAATTTCAATAGAGTATTTGAGAAAATAATCTACAACAGATTGATGAGCTATATAAAAAAACACGAACTTTTGTATTCCTCACAATACGGCTTTCGTAAGGAGCATTCAACCCAACACGCAATACTGGACATTGTTAATGATATACAGACAAACATGAATCAACGATTAATATCTTGTGGAGTATTCATTGATCTTAAAAAAGCCTTTGACACCGTAGATCACGATATTTTGCTTGATAAGCTCAATCACTATGGCTTTCGTGGAATAATTAATGATTGGTTCTCCTCATATCTTAAAAATCGCACGCAAAGAACGCAAGTAGACCATCATATATCAGATAAAGCTGTCGTTGGATGTGGTGTTCCTCAAGGATCAATTATTGGACCTCTGCTTTTCTTAGTATATGTCAATGATATTCACAGATGCTCGAATAAATTTAGATTTTACCTCTTTGCAGACGATACTAACATTCTGTATGCGGACAAAAATTTGAAAGATCTTGAGTCAACTGTCAGCAATGAGCTACAAAACGTTTGTAATTGGCTGACAGCCAATAAACTAACTCTTAATATTAATAAATCCAACTTTGTAATTTTCCGTCCTTATCAAAAACGTCTTGCTTACCAACCAAAACTTTGCATATTTGATAATGAAAAGAACAAATTTGTTCATCTCGAAGTTTACATAAAATACCTGGGCGTTCTTATTGATCAGAATCTCTCCTGGAAATACCACATTGATTCTATTGTTACAAAAATTAGTAAAAATATTGGGCTAATTGCAAAGCTACGACACTCTGTACCTCGACCAATACTACTCAATATCTATAAGTCACTAATTCATCCTTATTTAACCTATGGTCTTGCTGCCTGGGGTCAGGCATGCAAGACCTATCTCAATAAAATTCTAATTCTTCAGAAAAGAGCTCTTAGATTACTGTACTTTGCAGACTGGCATGATCATGCAATTCCTTTGTTTCTCGAAGCTAACGTGCTTCCAATAACTTTTCTTTATTATGAGTCCGTATCAACCTTAATGCATGATATCAATTATGGTAAAGCCCCAGCAAACATGCTCAATTTATTTCAGAAAACGTCTAATATTCACTCATACAATACACGATCGTCTACATCTGGAAAATTCTATGTTAAATGTTCCAGACTAGAAATATTAAACAATTCTTTCTCTCGGCTCGGAGTAAAGCTGTGGAATAAGATATCACGCTATATAACGGATCTTCCTAAGAATGCTTTCAAAAGAGCTCTCCGCAAATTGCTATTCAATATTTTAGAAAAGGAGGATGACTATATTCAAATCTCCATGATTATTAATAAAGTATAAGTACATAGATACGCTTACTATAGTCAGAGAATCATTGTCTTAATTCAATTAGATCACTTAACTTCTGTGTTTTTATTCATTATTATGTGCAATCTGCAAGGCTTTTCAATAGTATAAGGTTTTTGATTTTGTAGATATTTGTATTTTTCATGTACTTGTTTTGCCCCGCCCCGATTAGCTTTCCAGCTATTTGCAGGGCAAACAAATCATTCAACTCTTCCATTATTATACTAAGAATACATTGTTGTTGTTGTTTCTTGTTGAATAAATTGTTGTTGTTGTTGTCAAGGTAAGGTGGATGGACTAAAACTCGCGCTCAAAGAAGGTAGAAACACTGTATGTAACACAACACCAATAAATGTTTCAACGATTTTATTCAGCAATTTTGATTTTATGTATTGCTTAAAACGTTCAATTCGAAATTCCATATAATGTCATATTTTCAAATATCATTAATATGCAAAAATTACGCTTGGGTTTCCTGTGAGGTGATTTGTTACCGAATGCGCAAAGCAATAATTTATGCGTTTTCACGGACAGCGCTTTGATTCATTTTTCTTGTTGCTTGTCCCTTGTTATTCTGGGAATAACAAGAAAGATGGTGGAAAACAGAGACACTTGCAAATATATGGTTTACTGGTGTGTTTACTGGTGTGCTATCGCTCTTGTTCCAGGATCGAAGGAGGAGAAGGTTTGCTTGCTATTCGAAGTAGGAGAACAAGACTCGAAGCCTGTTTCTTTCAGAGGATATTAGAAGATTCGAATATTCGCGGCAAATGCAAATTGTATCACCTGTGATATGCCCTTATAGGTTGTTTAAACGCTGGTGAACTGTGATTGGCCTAAATTAATTGCCGACAAGCTTAAGCGACCTGATTTAATGAGAATTCTAATGAAGTTTGCCGACTCGGACAAGCAACTGTTTTCACGAGATTTTGGATTGTCACTCGCTCAGCGACTTCAAAAATCGCTCATGAGAAAAGGCCATTCTGAGGCGGTTGACGGTTTTCTTTCAACATGAACCCTTAAGGTGTTAAGTAACATCATTCCCCACTCCTTGTCAGATTACATTTGTTGCTTCCATTACATGGCATGGTAGTGAGCAAGTAAACCAATGTTTTGACCGCTCATACTAACCTGGCCCATGTTTTGTTTATTATTTGCAGCTGGATTGGAGCCTGGATTTGCCAGGGTGTCAGCCTATTCTTCAGATCGCTATCATTATCTGGGAGAGACCGTCATCGAGTACAAAGATGAAGGAACTGAAATGTTTAAGAATTTATTAAGCAGGCCAGAATTGATGAATAAGATGTTTTCTGAGTTCGTTCGTCAATTGAAAGGCCGAGAGTTAAAATGATTTTAAAGTAATTAGACGCTATTCTAGTTTTTAATGGGTTGAAACGACCATTTAGTGGTGGCCAAAATGACCCATTTTATTTCTGGCCAATTCAAACCAACAGTTTAGAGTTAGAGTGGCCACCCCAAATTATATTCAAAACAAATCTGCATGTCAGGTCTAAATGGTCGTTTATAAATGAATAAAATGGAAGGGTTATATCTGCTATTGCTTTCTTCAACATGCATGACCCCATGCATGAGCCATTTTAGATCTGACACTTGTGTGAGACAGGAGTATCTTTCATAATCTTGCCTATTTCATTTTCGTATTTACCTTTTATTATAAGTTGCTTTGCTAAGCTTAAGCTCTAAAGGCAGTATTTACCAAGCTTTACCACAACAATTTTTAAAGCAGTTTATATGCAGGGTCGATCGGGTGTAGATTTCAAAATACACAAAGAAGTTTCTGGCATAGTACAAAGAAGCAACGGAATTATAGTCAATAATAATTATAAAGATATAATAATAAAAGCATTTTATTTATAATAATGCGTTTGAGAAAAGCGATCAACTTGAACTAAAAGGCATTGATGGACGTGGGTTACTAAAAACGCCGGTTCTTTTTTTTTTTCTTTTTTGCTGTACTTTTTTCTCTGTTTTCTTCTTACCTCTTTTCTTTCGTTCGTTACTTTCGGAACTTTACGGTAAGTTTTAACATGTTTTAAGTATACCGTTACATGTAAGAGATTAAAGTAATTATAGGTCTGATGCAATTTTTTTTTTTTGGATATTAGTATGTTACTACATGTACTGTTTTAACGTTTTAAGTAATATATATATATATATATATATAGATAGGCTGAGCCTAACAGCGTCGCACGTTCAACAGAAAGCCGATGATAAGCTTAACTAAGGTGAATGGTTGGAAGCAGAAGAATTAAGATTGACTTAAGATTGACGACCGGGCTATTTTTCAATTTTAGCAATAAGCCATTTTCGTATTTAAAATTACCGCTGAATTCAAACACCAATGACACATTGATACAGGGTTAGACTCGACCTGATGTAAAATATTCACAAATACCGGCAGAAGGTGCGTGAAATTTGAAAATTAAACAATAGACAGAGCTCTAAACAGGTCATCCTCTCGCCTGAATTTGTGAATTTATCACCTCAGATTGAGGCTAACCCTGTAAAAATGCGTCTTCAGTTGTTTCATTCAGCGACCATAGCTAATTCGAAACTGGACTATTCTCAAAAACAGTATTACGCGACCGTCTGCACAGTACATTTAGACCGTACAAAAGTTCACAAAAAACTTTTTCTCCGTCTCGAATTCGAGAATTACTAGTACGACTACTTTCCGAATAAAATAAAATACACTTGTTGCTTGTCAAAAATTGCTCGAGAAACTGATTTGGAAATCAAAATTGCAAAAAATACACAATCATATTTGCATAAGGCGACGCGAGTCAAGATAGAATTATATTAAAAATGCAAGTCTTGTTTTGTTTACTTACAATAGCTTTTCAATCTATTTAATGAATGAACAAACAAAAAATTGGACAACACAATCTTCTTTCGAAAAATTTTATTCAAATCTCCATAATTTTACGTTTAAAAGCAAAACGCGTACCATTTATAACGCCTTCGTGCTGTCTTCGATGAAATTCAAGAAATCGATACAACTGAATTTAAGCACGTTTTAAAAACAATTCACAAAGAAAAAGTCAATCACAGATTGATATCAACATAAATTTCCATCGAAAAATGTAATCTATTTTTTAAGTCGCCAGCTTGAAAATTCTTTATTTCCCCGCTTCTTTGGTTGTGTAGCCGCGCGAAAAACAAAACCTGTATAATGTATGCTATTCCCAAAGGCAGTCTATTGTTTTCTCTTTTGTTCTCTTTTATAATAGCGCGTATGCATAATTAATGTATGGGGTTATACGGAAATCTTGCCGTTGTTAATTGTATAGTAATTTTGTTTTAACTTATATTTTGTATTGTATTTTGCATTGTAATTCTACACACGACCATATCAGCTTTGCTGTAATAGGCCATTTCCGAGTTGCCTTTAGCCTCTCTATCAAAGCGAGGTTAGATGCGAACCCTTTCATATGAAAATGAGTTTTTATTCACATGCAAATAAGTTTTATTTGCATGTGAATGAAAACTCATTTTCACATGAAAGGTTTCGCACCTAGCCTCGCTTTGATAGAGAGGCTAAAGGCAACTCGGAAATGGCCTGTTTTATCGTGTTTCGATAAATGCTTTTATTATCATCATCCGAGTCCGCAGTTTTCCTGCCGTTTTGTGCGCCCGCGTTCCTTCGCATTCGGAGAAGGATCTGAAAACCGCAATCATTCAAACGGCTGAAAATAGAGCCTAGCGGTTAGCATTACTTGGGAGATAGTGTTTATAAGCTCTTCAATTTATTTAGATTTGACTAGGAAAAATCCTGATAGAAAAGCTTTAGTGAAGCTAAGAATAAGTAACCACAAACTTGAGATTGAAGTCGTTAGATACGACGAAATCTCAAGAGGTGAAAGACTTTGCAATCTTTGTGGACTCAATAATATCGATGATGAAATTCATGTTCTGTTTTATTGTTCTAATTATTCATCAATTAGTGATTACAATCGATATTCAGCTAAATTCGTCCCCAGTCTCCGGGACACTATTTTGATTGACCGCTAAAAATTATTTAATTATTTAAAGTTCATTTCTTCCTGTTTTGTAGCAAATTGTAGCAAAGTCCAGTCTGGTAAGATTTAATTTATTTGAATCTGTTTATTATGTTGTTATTTTTTTTTGTTTTCGTTTGTTGACTTCCTTTATTATCTTACGCTTTTTTGCAATAAAAGCACTATGACGATTTATTGTCATGCAAATGAAGCTTGTTATTGTTGTCATCACGGCTCAGTAAAAGAGTCGAAGATCGTTTAATTTCTCAGTCCGGGATTTAGTGTGAGCACAGTTTTATAGTACTTTTTTAGCGGGCGGGGGAAGAGCGCTGAGCCAGTTTAAAAACCGCGGACTGAGGTGAGTCAAAAGTCGCGTCTCAGTCCCCGCCTAAATTCAGCACTCGCCCACGAATAGAAACACCAGCACTGCAGACTACCCGTTTTAAAGATTCTCCATTTTAAAGATTTCTCATTATAAAGATTCCCCATTCCCGTTGCCGTTCTTAATTCTCCAGTCTGATTCTTGACGATTTCCCGTTCCCGATTTAAAAGATAGTTAACCTAATCCTAACCCTAACCCTAAAAATTTGCTTAAAACTTTACTTAAAAACTATGGCGACTTAGTTTAGTCTAAATTCGCTTAAGGGAGTCGCTTGTCTTAATTCTGTGGGTAAGCTGTTCCACAACTGAGCTCCACTTTTCGAAAAACTTCTTTTCAGATAATCAGTGCGAGGTCGTGGAAGAACTAGTTTGCTTTCGGTATTCCTTAAACGATAAGCATTCGCGTTATCGCGATAAACAAATCTTGATCGTAGATATTGTGGTGTCATCCCATGTAGGGTCTTATACAGGGGAGCAGAAATTTTTAGATCGGCACCGCTTAGGGTACTTAACTCTAAGGGCCTGTTCACATGGAAGTGAGGGACCCCAGGTGTGAGGTACCCCGCCTCAGTGGGGTAACCAATCTCTCCACTGTACAATCTCTCTTTTTTTCTTGATCGTGTTAACACGAGAGGTGGGGTACCTCACCGAGGAGGGTTGCCAGGTCAGCCGGGCCGGGTAACCCGTCTAGGTGGGGTGAGTTTAATTTTCTCCATGTCGACTCTTTAGGTGGGGTTAACTCGCCTAGCTGGGGTGATGTTCAATACAATACAATACTTTATTTTCACATTACCATGACATTTTTGTTACAAGAAAATATATATCTAGCTAAACTAAAATTACTAAAACAATAGGACGAATAACTAAATATAAATAACATTTGAGGAAATGCCTAGCGTCTAAATTAACCATACAGTTTTCTAGTTAGACACTAGTCTTGTATAGTATCAATTCACATGTAGACATCTATTACAAACATATAAACACACACACACTGCACACAAATAGCAAAAATAGCGAAAATTAGAAGACGACTGGGGTTGGACAGCATATCTGTTTCGACAATAAATACCGTTTAACTTTTTTTTTGAAATCAAAATGACTAAGATCTTTGAATTCTTTTGGTAATTTTTCCCAAGAGTCAACTGCTAAAGCTGATGATGTTTTTTTTTCCAATATTAGTCCTGAAGAGTGCTTTATAGAAGTTACCTCTTGCAGCATATCTAGTGTTATATGTATGGACATCACTGGCATAGCGAGGGTGGTTGTCGAAGATATTGGGAAGTTGCTTTTTATGCCACTGGTGTGAGAACTTGAGTAATTGTAATGTAAAAATATTTTAAAAAAGTTAGTAAAAATAGTTCATCCGGGCATTTATCTTTATTAAAAACTATAATGAGGAAAAACAGCGATGAAAAAATATACAACTAGAGAATGAGGTTTCCCGATATTTCGGACAGCCAAACTGTCCTTCATATCAGGGGATTTAATGGAGATACGGAAAGTCCTTACAATATTTTATACAGTAAACAAATTGTGAAACGGCTATAATTTGATATGTGATACAGACTAGGAATTTAAAATTTAAAACCGACAGCGAATGGGGATGAAACTAAACTAAGTCAATAAACGGTCAATATGATAGCATAATATAGAAATAGAATAGGATATGCAAATTGTAAGAAAAATTAGTTTGAATATTGCGCCAAACTCCGCCAAAACAACATGGCGATAGCATTTAGAAACCTCACCCCAGGGCCCCGGTGCTCTAAATATTGCATGTGAAGGCTACCTTTTTTGACCCCGGGTAGATGGGGTACCTAACCTACCCGGGGTCCCCCACCTCCATGTGAACTGGCCCTAAAATGACTACTGTTGTATACTGTTATAAGTATGTATTTCCTGGTCGGGAGGTACGTATAGGAAAAACCTGTGCCCGAGGTTTGTGTACGGCCACTACGGCCTCGGGCCGTACTGAAGACCGAGGGCACATGTTTATCCTATAAGGACCGACCTAGGCCGGTAAATAACTTATTTACTTTATTTCTACTTTAATTCTGCGATTCGCTGAGCAAATCATGCATGTTTTAAAAATGTTTCTTACGCACCACGTAAAGCTAAACTGACACAACGCGCGCAAAATCTAAATAACTTGGTAATCTTCATAACTTTCCACTATTCATATACAAAATAACTTATTTTGCAAAGTGAACTCATTTCCACCAGTTTATGTCTCTCTCTAGAATAAACGGCTGTTGTGTTTGCCTCTGATGAGGATAGAGAAATGTTCTTGCCTACAGCGCTCCGTTGAAAGCTCAAGATTATAAACATTAAAACTTTTCAAATTTTTCTATTAAGGCCGTCCCCTTTTTTTCTCCGTTTACCGTCGTCCAACCGACCCATATTTTTGCGTTTTCAGTTTTCAGATCGATGTCGTGGTGAAACTCAGCCGAGAAAAGCGAAAACAATGCTGATATTTCAGATTAAAAGTGAAAAAAATGTTTCACGAGGTCATTTATACCTTCCTGGCTCGTAACCTTTTTTTTTTTTTTTGAAAACGCAAAAATATGGGTCGGTCGCATCGGACGACGGTAAACACTCGTTTCCATCTCTCAAACTGACCTTGGACACCTTATGAGGTTTTACACAACGTAGTATATTTAATTGTTATACCGTAGTATAAACGTACACGAGAACAGAACCCCATTTATTGCGCAGAGAAGTCGGAGAACTGAGAGAACAGAGCTCCGGTTAAGCAAAGAGTAGCGTTTTGGGGTTTAGCATTGATCTACAGTGTTTAGGGTTAAGCACTGATTTGAAAACGGTTAGCTTTCATTTATTGTTATGGGTAACTCTATAAATAGGTTAAAAATTACATCTCCGGCAGCTAATCCACGTTGGTATAGTGGATAAGGATATTAGTTATGAAGCGATCGACTCGGGTTCGAGGCATACACTATACTGATCTTTTTTTCTAATTTTACTCTGTGTGAAATAGGTTTTACTTCATGTAACTTAAAGTGAAATGGAATGGTCAGTTTGAGATATGGAAGGTCGTGACTAGAATGGATACTCCAAAATCAGGTTGGATCAAGGTTGGATCACCTCGGACACTTATTGAGAACTATATAACGTAATGTCGACACTTACAATTTATTACTCATGCGCGTAGCGGCATGAGTTATAAAATGGCCTCGGTTTTTCTTATTACTCATGCGCGAAGCGGCATGAGGTAAGGTTTCGGCTCCGTTTTTCTTGTTATTTTTATTACTCATGCGCGAAGCGGCATGAGGTAAGGTTTCGGCTCCGTTTTTCTTGTTATTTTTATTATTATTATTATTATTATTTTTTGTGTCACGATTTTGCATGCAAATTTATGCACGCCTATTTTAAATTGTACACTTCCGGTTCATAGCTTTTCCACTACACTTCCTGTTTAGTGACTGCCGGCTACTCTCACTTCCGGTAAAATAGCGTTACTCAAGTGTCACGACAGCGTCTCCTACAACCCTACTTACATTAGCAATGTTCATGTTTGGTATATATGTCTTAGAAGAATCATTCCCTTCATTGTGGTATAGCCAACTTACGCATGCGCATGAGTATAGGCTGCTAGGAGCCTCTTGTTATTTTTATTTTTTGTGTCACGATTTTGCATGCAAATTTATGCACGCATATTTTAAATTGTGCACTTCCGGTTGACGTATTTGCCATTTACACTTCCTGTTTAGTGACACGACAGAATCTCCTAGAACCCTACATACATTACTATGTTCACGTTTGGTATATATAAGACTTAGAAGAATGACTGGCTTCATTGTGGTACAGTCTTCATGTCCACAACATTTAATAGTAATCAACGTGGTTTGCAGGAACGACGACTGAATGAAAGGAGTAACTCTTCTCCATGTCGGACATCTTCTTATCATGTTTAAAATATATCATAAAATTTTCTTACGCATGCGCATGAGTAAAGGCTGCTTGCAGCCTCTTGTTATTATTTTTCTTTTTTTTGTGTGTGTGTGTCACGATTTTGCATGCAAATTTATGCACGCATATTTTAAATTGTGCTCTTCTGGTTCATAGCTTTGCCATTTACACTTCCTGTTTAGTGACTTCCGGCTACTTTCACTTCCGGTAAAACAGCGTTACTGAAGCGTCACGACAGCGTCTCCTACAACCCTACTTACACAACTAATGTTCACGTTAGGTATATATAAGACGTAGAAGAATCACTGGCTTCATTGTGGTACAGCCTTCATTTACAAAACATTTAATAGTAAACAACGTGGTTTGCAGGAACGATGACTGATGAAAGGATAAACTCTTCTCCATGTCGGACATCTTCTTGTCATGTTTATATATATGTATATACTGTATCATAAAACTTTCTTACGCATGCGCATGAGTATAGGCTGCTTGCAGCCTCTTGTTTTCAATAAATTTTTAGTGTAAAAAAGAAAATCTAAAATCCCCACTCAGGATTGAACCTGTGACCTCAGCTAGGCTTAGGCTTACATAGCCTACCGTACCACTGTACCACCTAGCTTCTCGGGTTGCTTAGTCCTAAATTTAACTATATAAACTGCTGCCCCTAACCTCAACTGAAAGCTAACCAGTTACTCCGTTATATAAGTCTCAATAAGGTGTCCAACCTGATTTTGGAGTAACCATTCTAGTCACCACCGGTATGGAAACGAGTGTTTACCGTTTGAGAGATGTTAACGAGTGTTAACCTACCTTCCTCTACTGCCGCCATGTTGATTTTGTAACCACGTCTCGTTGTTTCCAGGCTCCACGGCAATGATGCTTGGGTACCGGGCCTTCTAGTTCCAGATTGTTCCTGCATTTTTTTTTAAGAATTTTTTTTTTAATCCGACCGACCGACCGACCCAAAATTAGGAAACGCATTCGACGGTAAACGGAGGAAAAAAAGGGGACGGCCTAAAAGAAAAGTCGAGCGTAATTCATTTATAGCAGGGCAAAAGCTCAAGCTGAGCTATTATAACTTAAAAATCGTATTTTCTTGAATGAAAACTTATAAAATTTAGATAAAAAAAAGTAAAAAATGAGAAATAAAAGCATACAAACCGAGCAATGTAGTGAAAGTACGAATTGTCTCGTAAAATCCGATCGCGAAATCAAATGGCGTGCAAATTATTGACAACAAACTTGTACAAAACTAGAATGACAAATTTAAGCAAGAATTTTTAATGAAAATTCACATTCAGTTTCGAGCAATAACATTGGCTTTTAACCTTCCGGCTGATTTCCTCTTCCACTTGGTTAATCCGGCTCTCTTTAGCTTTCCTCATTGAGTCTTAGTTTTTGATACCTCGTTCAAGCGTTAACATCTTTAGCGTGTTTTCAGATCTTTGTTTGTCAGCCGATGTAAAATGACGAGGGTGCTCGTCGTACCTTTTAGGGGTGACAATTTGCAGATTGGTACCTCTCAGGGTGCTAAAAGCTAAAAAAAACTACCGTTAGAATTATCGCGGGTACCTAATTTAGGGTGTTGAACCGGAAAATATGACAGAATATGACATGTGTTGTTTTTAAATTTGTTACCTCTCAGGGGTGAAGATAACTTTGAGCCCCGCCCACAAAGCGAGATTCTGGTACTTTTTAGGGTGTTTTTTCGAAAATTTCCAACGAGCACCAACGTTATTTTTATATAGGAGTCCCGCCCTGGGGAAAATTGATTAGTTTTTGTGATACCGCAGAGTTCCGAAGGTAGCAGCCCTCATTACTTTTGAAATTAGGTGGCCTAAGAGGCAGCAACTTTCGGGTAGCCGTTACTTATAAAGTTACTTTCGCTGCTTTTGGGCAGCCAGGAGCCCATCTGGGGCAGCTAAAATACATGAGCAATTGAAGATAAATGTTTGTCAAATGTGGTATCGCCCTTCATTCCAACGTCTGCATAACAGGTAACATGATTGGGCTAAACAACTATTCGATTCAGGATTTCCATGACGTTGTGGCTCCATAAAAACGATGTGATGTTTACGTTTTAAGGCCTCAGTGCCACCACCCCACAACAAGGTTACCCAAGGTGAGCCCCGGGGGGCCGGGGGAGAAGGGAAAAAACAAAGCCCATAAGCAAGATATTACTTGCGTCAAAAATATGTGAGAATGACTCATCTTGGTAGCTCTGCTTTAGTTTTGCTTTTTAGTTATTTTGGGTAACCAGCTACTGTATCTATTTTTAATTTATATATTACGTATACATCTTTGTAATTTTACAGTGCGAATAAACGTTGTTGTTGTTGTCAGCTGCTTAGCTGCGCGCCTTTATTTTTAAACTGAGACAACTACTAAAAACTATTAGTTAATAGTTTAGTTGTATTAGTCAATCATTAACCACTCATGTATTCAGTTTTTTAATTCAAATTTAAGGAGCTGTTAATAATATTTTGCTGCAGTATAGCCCTGGCCCTGAGGAAGGCTAAT
The DNA here is from genome assembly GCA_022457155.1 of Cladopsammia gracilis. Classification (NCBI taxonomy): domain Eukaryota; kingdom Metazoa; phylum Cnidaria; class Anthozoa; order Scleractinia; family Dendrophylliidae; genus Cladopsammia; species Cladopsammia gracilis. Next base: position 38,774 of record JAJGOT010001235.1, read on the forward strand.
TTTGTTAGCCGAAATATTGGCCGCTAATTATAAATAAATCAGCCCATTGCTGTAGAGCAATTAATATGCAAAATTTGCTAACAATCATAGCGGAGCCCTCGCGGGCCGAAGGCCCTCTTGCGGAGCTCCATACTCATAGAACCACGCCCGTCATTTTTCGTGGTCATGGCTAGCGGAATGTTTCGCCGGCGAGAAGTCGCGCAGGGTGAGATCGCGGGCGCGACATTTCCAGGGCTAGATCGCGGGCGCGTACGACGTCGCGCAAGTCAGCACGATATCCCTTCAAGAATAATGAATAGCGTTACTTGCAAAGAGCAGCTTGAAATAATGGATATCATTAATTCAGGCTACTTAACGAAGTGCAACAAAGACTCAAAATTATATGCAAGCAACGGCGCGATGACAATTTTTCCAGCTCGTGAGCTTCTGTATCCAATAGGGTTACCCTAAACCTAATCTTCTTTTTCACTTTTCCCCCTTTTACACCATTCCGGTGACGGCCTGAATTAATGACATCCATAAAATTCCGTGGACGTGAGGAGTCGCGACGATGTCGCGCACTCCAACTAAAAATTGATGGTCCAAAGGCTTGTAATTCCTTTTGAAGATTTTGTGGTAATCTTTTTCCAGACAAAAGTACTACCGTTCCAGTTTTTTCGATTACTCAAAAACGCGGATTTCAAGGAATGAACGCAAGTTGTTATAAAAGGTGGCAGGCCGAACACAAATCATGCTTGTCAGCTTTAGAATAAGTCTATCCCAAGTAAGTGCCTGACAGTTTTTACCTTTTGGATCAAAAGATATAACAGGCCTGTTGTTCTATTAAAATGTTGTTGTTTCTTTGATCTTAGGAAAAAATATCTAGCTGTGATACTGACAGGAGGAATTTTCGCTTTCCAAAACCATTTGGAATATTTAGTTTGTTTGATAGCTCTTGGCGTAACAAAGGAGATTTTTGGCTCACTCACGCGAGCGCGCGTGAAAATCACCCCACGCGAGAAAGGCGAGACGCCTTTCTCGCGTGGGGTGATTTTCACGCGCGCTCGCGTTTCGCTCGCTCTACTATCCCTGAGGAAAAAGGAGGGACTACTCGTAGTCTAGCATAACTCGCGAGATAGCTTTTCTCCATCACGGCAAAAAGAGTCTAAGATCCAAGTCTTATGCGATAGCACGGTCTATACTGGAATAGTAACATCTTGCAATTGTTTTTAGCTCCTCGGAGCTTATTCTGCGTTTAAGTTGACGTGTTTCTCGGAGCTTGGCAGTACCTCCCATTGTCAGACGTACGGTGTCATTACATCCCCCATCCGGTTTGAATATTGAATCTCCAGCGTGTTAGCTTTTGAAATAGCTTTCTCCAGACTCAACGCCATCTTGGTTCTAACAGCTTGATTTCTCACATCTGGATCTCACATTTCGACAACATGCATCACGTGGTACAAATCAGCCAATAGAAATTTACGTTCGCCAGATGAACGTTTTGGAAGAGACCGAACAATAGCGTGTCTACAGGCGTTATTTTTTCGTTTCCCTCATCGTGCGTGTCTCGCGCTACGCGCTCGCGACCTAAAACCCGCTTGAGCGCCCCAATAATAGTCTCCTACGCAGCCGTTATTAGGGCTCGTCACGGGAGGAGCGTTGCGTGACAAGCCCTAATAACTGCTGCGTAGGAGACTACCCCAACAACGCCTGTTAATTTTATTCTTCCTTGTGTGGTGTTAATGTTGTCTCTAGCAGCATGCTGAAATGGATATGCTCGAAAGGTATAGCAAGAATTAGAGAGATCGAAATTGGAATTGGATTGCGAAAAGAAATTAATATTTGCGGCGCGACAGACTTAGAAAATAGACCTAGACATAGAAAATTGCACGAAGAACAAGTCCAAAGTTTTTGTTGCTTTTCGCGTGATTTTCAATACTTATTGTTATTATAAATTATTATTGTAAATTCTCGGAAATAAATGTTAAAATAAAATGACTTCTGATGTTCGTAATGAATTGAAATTTGGCAAGATGAGTAACAAAGTCTAATTGTACACGAAAATGTAAAAAAAATTAAAATCAAAAATTGGATCACAGGGGCACTTTAAGTAAAACACGCGAAAAGCAAGTGACACACTCGAACACCATGGCTGCCACTGCCCGGGTGATATGGCTGTGCGCATGCGTAAGGTACTAGCCAGATCGCGGGGTTTATAGGCCATTTGCACGATGACGTCATATGACTACAACTACCAGAATCCTTCAGTTTTTTGTTTTGTAGTGCAAATTAGGGCTATTGTTATTTAAACCGCACTGGGATTACAAAATTTAAATAAGAAAGAAAAAACGAAATGAATTCTGGTAGTTGTAGTCAAATGACGCTATCGTGCAAATGGCCTATTGTGTCATTTTTTCGTGTCGAGGATCAGTCCAGACTCCTTCAGGAAATCTCTTATCATTTAAGACAGGCAGTTGCCGAACATTTCAACTCTAGTGGCCACTCACTGTCGGACATCGTCGTCAGGGGACTGAGGTTATGTACCGGTACTAATTATAACCTCAAAAGGAAGCAAGTGGAAATGGCAACCATCTTCAAGTTGGGTACCATGCAACCGCATGGGCTCAACACGGTTTTCTATTTCCTCTGAACTGCGCGCGCTTATACACTTTTTTCTTAGCGCGCGCTATCATTATTTTGCAAATATAACAAGTCGCATTCAAAACAACGGTCATCAACCTGATGAAGGGCCAAGCCCGAAACATCGCATTCTCGTCCCCAGAGCTCCACGTTTTGTTTTTTAAATTGCGGCTCGCGTAGCTCTGGTAACAGACGAAAATTTTAAGTTTTTGATTGGCCGTTTAAAAATGAATGCGCAACAAGGTAAAAAAATTTACACTTCTAAGCATAAGGTTTTACTTCCGGTTGAATTGCAAATGTTAAAGTCCTATGACGACTGCATCAACAAAACCAACGTTTTAATTTCAACGCATTCGACGACCAATGTCACCCAGTTTTGTTTGGTTTAGCAGGTAAAGATAGGGCTGCTAAATTTCAAAGTATAACGGGATCTGATTGTCGCTAAATATAAGCGATTCGTTTCCGAAAATAATCAGTATGAGTTGGAAGACGAAGCTATAAGCGGCCACTGATTTGGTCGGATATGATACGGTTCGGCGGCGAAACGATAAAGGCACAGCTCCCAAACGAAAGAAATCGGTTGACTTATCGAGGATATTCTAAAACCAGTAGGCAAAATTAAATACAAAACAATCTTTCCTCTACACCTAATTGCAATAACGTTGTCATAGAAAAATGAAAAATGTATAGCAGTAAATATAACTATATAGCAGCCGTATCTTTACCTGCTAAACCAAACAAAACTGGGTGACATTGGTCGTTGAATGCGTTGAAATTAAAACGTTGGTTTTGTTGATGCAGTCGTCATAGGACTTCAACATTTGGAATTCAACCGGAAGTAAAACCCTATGCATTGTAAAATAATTAGGTGACGTTTAATAGGGAGAGGTAAAAAACAATAAAATTAGCTAATTGGGAAGTCTAAACGGTGACCGCGTCCGCTTAATAGAGGTGACCACTTAAAACAGGTCAAATTTACAGTAAATGTGGGAAGTGATTTCCGGGGATTTGATAAGTGACCGCTTAATAGAGGGCCGCTTGATAGAGGTTTGACTGTATTTTGTTACGGTGGTCCTTGCAAACACAGTTACGTTTTGATTTTAAATGGCCGAC
>JAJGOT010001238.1:0-41464 GCA_022457155.1 Cladopsammia gracilis
TGTGCTAGACTGCAAGCGGTCCCTCTCAGGATAGTCGAATGCGCGAGCTAATCACGTGATCGGACCGAGGGAGCAAATGTAATGCGAACCGAGGGGGCTCGTTCGCTCGCTCCAGTCTCGCGGAGCTTGTACTCGCCCGCTCGACTGACTGAAAAGAGAGAGCTATGAGTGTAGGACTGCACCTGCGTATGTCGCTGTGTGCTTGCGCTTATTAAGCATGTGAACGTAATGAAATTGCCCATAATTTATGTTAACTAAACCTACTTAAAATAGTATATCAATAAATAGCAATCATAAGTATATATGTTACCAAATCCGTAAATAGTGTTTTTCACGTGCCCTTATTGGCTACGAATAATATTTTCCCGAAATGTTCAGCTTAACGCACAGTCTGAATAACGCATGTAAGTGTTAACTAGAACAAGATATATTCAGGTTTACCGTGGAAGTTGCTGTCAAACAAAACAACATTAATTGATGTGTCTTTCACTTATTGCGTTAAACGGTTAGTTATTAAGCAGATGAAACCAGCCGTCTACGGACCAATTTGTTTGTCCTCTGTGAACAGGAGGTTATCTTTATAAAGACTACAGACTTTTCTTAACCTCAAAAACAAAGGAAGAAAGGTACTTGTTTATTTTATAAAAGTGTAATGTTAAATGCCGTTTAATTTATGCTCCTTAACTGGTTCGGAAAGGTTCAATTTCGTGGGCTTTCAAACATTTGAAACTTGCATCCTACGTATTGTGTTGAAACGAAAACGTAGAGTTGGTACATCGTAGACTAACTGCTGCAGACTTTTTTTTTAGATAGAACCAAGCATTTGGAGAGCTTTAACGTTCTTCCGAGAAGGTATGTTCATGTTAATAGGTCAAAAGAATACATTGAGAGGAAACAGTTAAAATTATCGCTGTCAAATGATAACGTCTGCTTAAGTTTAACTCATCAAGGATTTAGCATATGCATTAGAGTCATTTTAATTAACCGGAGAAAGAAAGTTTATATTCAGTGACTATTATACCAAAAGAGACAAAGAAAACAAAATATTTTGGTGTAAAAGGGAGGGTGCTGTTCTTTTTCTCTTGTTATATATTGGTATAAAGTAAACATGTAAAGTAACATGATCTGACTTGCGATTATATTTGTTACCTATTCAAAAAACTGAGAAAACAATTTCATATGGACACTTTTATTTCCCTCCCTTTCTCCCTCTGTGCAAAGATCATCCAGGTTTTCTAATTTTTCTTTTAGATTTTCGCCAAATTGAGTGGTAAAATTTACGTGCACGCTGCTTTGCGTCATTGTTTTCAAATTTAACTGTTAACTTCTTTACCAATTGAAAAATGAACTGTCAGACGTCAGCTATCGCTCCCTCTGGTTGAAAAGATCATCAGGCTTAACAATTTTGTGAACCATGGTTTCGGGATGTTAAGAGATCGAATCAATGAAGACAAATGTACACGCTCTCTTGATAAGGCCATCGCAATGAAATAATTCGGTTCCCATTGCCCTCCCTCTGGTGAAAGTGTGGCAAGGGAAGTATGTAATGTTGAGAGATATATGTCCACAGACAATTCAGATTTAATATATAGGCCAGTAAAGGGTATAGCGATGTCTATTTAAAGAAAATGAAGTCTTCATCACATTGCTTTTTATAAAAGAAAGAAATATGTGCTTATGAATAAGTTAAAGATAATATCTTGCGTGTCAGACAGTGCAACTAAAATATTTTTCTTACTTTTCCAAACAAATGGGTCGGTTGGGTAACGGGAAACGAAAAAATAATACTTGGGATGGCCTAAAGAATACCAGGTTTTGGTTATTTCCCTGTTATGTTGAAAAGTCCTATTGAGTGAATGATATTTCACATGCACGCCGGTTGTTTTCCCTTTTGGTCAGTTGAAAATGATTAAACAAAATTGAAACATGCATAATTATCTACTTAACTTTTTTTCTCGTTTTGGATTAAAGGCTAATCTAGGATGGTATACTTCGTTTGTTATAATTGTTTTTTGCTAAATTTCTAGTCACTGCAATAATTACACAACTCTGTAAAACGTTTCTCTCCGACAGAAGTTGTTCTATATTTCTGACGGTCGACAAGAAGAATAACTGAATCTTTGGTTTTATTTACAGCATCTGGATCCAGCTGACTCAAGCAACTCTTTCTTGGTGAGTCTTGTGTGGAAGTTGTCATTAATTATTCATCATAAGAGTCTCATAAGAGAACAGTGTCGTGCGTGGTATGAAAATAATTGTTGCATTACCAAATGACAACAGTAGATAAACGGCTCAAGCTTCAACCACAAAAATTGCCAAAGGCCCTACCATCTCTCCTTGAAAATAAAAGGTCTATATTTTCGTTCCCATAGCCTGTCTTCCCTTTTAAGCCTGTGGGGTCTGAGCATTTAAGGCGCGTTGTAAAAGAGAATGCTTTCTGTTTAGTTATCGCCATGTCGCTTGTGCTTCGGATTTCGTTTCTGGTCGAGAGCGCTTCGCGCTTATTTGAAGGGCGCAAGGACCTGCGAGTGAGGAGGCTAATAACGATCGTTATTTGCGTCATTTACATGCACCTTTTATTTAAAGTTTACATCAAACAAAGACACAAACTGGAAACAAATGGAAAGAATGGAAACAGTCGTTAAAAAAAGTTGCAAAGTTTACAGACATTAGCAGAGCAGCTCTTTTCACACCCTATATTAAACGTTTTAAAATATACATGTAATAATCCAACGCATTGTAATTATATTTTCAAAAGATCCACTGCGTTTCACAGAAAATTTACAGATTTCTGCATTTTTGAAAGAACGCAAATTAATGTATTTCAGTATTCAACGTATCCGCATTATATTTTCAGCGGTTGGAACCTGGCGTTTTTCATTAAATTCAGTCAAATGTTACGTTAGTCAGATAAACAAATGTGTTCTAATCCTCGGTTTATCAAAATAAATTCCATGTTCAATACTTAACGTATTTCTCTTATATTTCCCACAGCATTTACCTGTCGATAATAATAAATTTTATACACTCTCAGCAGGCCCGTAGCAAAGCTAAAAAAACTGGGGGGGGGGGGGGGGGGGGAGGCGAGCAAATAGGCCTAGCATAGCTACCCCCGTCAAAAATAGGCGTTAGGGCGAAGACAACGAGAACGTCAGAAAAGCAATAAGTTTACTAAGGAAAACAATAGCTCTGCATTTTGGTACATTCCTTTGCCGTCCCTGCCAGAGTACGACGTGAAATTTCCTAATTTCACATTTTATGGAGGGCGTCAACACACGATGACGAATTTTTCTTTATCTTTTTAAACTAAGAATCCGACTGCAGGAGAATTCGCCTACAATTGACCAACTTAGAGTTAACCTTTAAAACGGTTGTGGAAAAGGCACTTTGAGCGTCAGAATTAAGACTGGTTGTTCCACATTAATCTGTTCTAATTATACATTTTTGGCACATTACTGTAATTGTTTTTTCAGTCTCTTATTAAAGGTGGCTCGAAGTAGTTTTTTTTGGGTCACACTTCCCTTTTTGAATACGCTTATACATAATCTTACTTTAGCTCAATAAATCTGAATTTTATACCAGATATTAGGCTTGGATGAAAATTTTTGGATGATGCTCTTTTTATGCTAATCAGCGTTTCCATAGCAACGGTAAACAAATATGGCGAAAAACAGTTTTTCCTAAATATCTTTCGATTTTGGGGCTACCCGTGACAAGCGAATAAATGCGCTATAATCTACACATCGTTGCACACAAAATGGGAAAATTTCAAACAAATTAAACTGTTCGATTTTGAGTAAATTGCAAAAACATTTTTTAACATGTGTTTTTCATGTTTGAAATATAAGCGGTCAAAACATTTCATAGGTCTCACAAATTATCATTAAATTGCCACAAAAAGTTTCCTTGGATTTAAAATATTACTCCCTGCAAATAGCTCTGACTAACTCCTCGGCAATAAAGAGATCGAGCTTTTCATTCAAATGCAGTTTTACTTGACGTTTTCACCCTTTAGAAGTTTCAAGCGCATTTGCATATAAATTCAAAACGAACAAATGAAGATGTTTGATATCTTCCCAGTATGTTTTTAAATATATAGGCAATAATATTTCCAAGCTTCAGTCCAATTGATTCAGAGGAACAGCCCTTAAAGAACCGTTGAAGTTCGAGTACGAAAGCAGCGACCTCGGGATGAAAATCCAGTACAACGAGCGTGACATCGCATGTTTATTTCACACGAGCGCTCGGTGACAAATTCCTCTATGCACGCTTGCTCTGATTTGAATGTTTCGATATGGTAATTATTCAATTTTTTTTTTTTCATTTTTTCAAGGCCATTCCGCGATGGAGACTTTTTTACATCTTCCAAAAGTAATGGACCTTCATTGCAACTATAACATGTCTTCAGTCCTTCCATTAAAAGTTTTAGATTGATTTAGATTGACATAATTTTCATTCAGAAAATTTGACTTGAGCGAAGGATGGAAATATTTCTTCCGGCTTTTTCAGGTGGGTCCAACTCCATCGCTTTTCTCTTGCTTTTTTCAAAGCATCTCTTCGGTTGAATTTGGAATTTTGTCGACGAGTACGAACCATGATGTATTTGAAATCTAATGCGTATAATGAAAACAATACTTGAATAATTACAATACGAAAACACCCACGTGCATAGAGGAATTTGTCACCGAGCGCTCGTGTGAAATAAACATGCGATGTCACACTCGTTGTACTGGATTTTCATCCCGAGGTCGCTGCTTTCGTACTCGAACTTCAACGGTTCTTTTCGGGATGTTCCTCTGAATCAATTGGACTGAAGCTTGGAAATATTATTGCCTATATATTTAAAAACATACTGGGAAGATATCAAACATCTTCATTTGTTAATTTTGAATTTATATGCAAATGCGCTTGAAACTTTTAAAGAGCGAAAACGTCAAGCAAAACTGCATTTGAATGAAAAGCTCGATCTCTTTATTGCCGAGGAGTTAGTCAGAGCTATTTGCAGGGAGTAATATTTTAAATCCAAGGAAACTTTCTGTGGCAATTTAATGATAATTTGTGAGACCTATGAAATGTTTTGACCGTTTATATTTCAAACATGAAAAACACATGTTAAAAAATGTTTTTGCAATTTACTCAAAATCGAACAGTTTAATTTGTTTGAAATTTTCCCATTTTGTGTGCAACGATGTGTAGATTATAGCGCATTTATTCGCTTGTCACGGGTAGCCCCAAAATCGAAAGATATTTAGGAAAAACTGTTTTTCGCCATATTTGTTTATCGTTGCTATGGAAACGTTGATTAGCATAAAAAGAGCATCATCCAAAACTTTCATCCAAGCCTAATATCTGGTATGAAATTCAGATTTATTGAGCTAAAGTAAGATTATGTATAAGCGTATTCAAAAAGGGAAGTGTGACCCAAAAAAAACTACTTCGAGCCACCTTAACTTTCAAAAATTCCGAAGGGGCTCGAATACCCCCCCCCCCCCCCCCTCAGCCCCTCCCCCTGCTACGGGCTTGTCATAGTTTGACTTCTATTCTTTGTTAGAAAAGTTAAATGTTGATTAAATGTCCGATAATGGGTATTACCAATTTGAGTAAGATTGTTTATAAATTAATTAATTCTAAATAATATCGCAGTGATTTATGGGCCGCATTTTTCAAATGAAGGCCTGGATCATAAAATAATGCATTTTATTTAATTTATTGGGATACAAATAAAACTAATTTATTGTGTTAATTAATTTCAAGTTTTACCAGGCCTCGTTTTGATAAAGAGGCTTGGAGCAACTAGAACGCGGCCATGGTATTTGCATTGTATTGGATTCAATTTGGAATGAATAGAATGGGATGGGATTGAATTGGATTGTAATGAATTGTATTGTATTGTTCCTCACATAGAATAGCATTGGAAGTTCAATGCCAACAAAATTCGCTGCTGATATTTTTTATGGTTTTATTTGCAGACTTTTCATTTGGCTGAAATGCAGCTACTTGTTATCCTGGTGGTTGTATTATTCGCTGCTCCGTGTACTGGTATGTACCGATACATTTTTTGATTTAATAAATAAATAAATAAATAAATAAATAAAGTGGGAAAAAAGTACGGGGTTAAGGTAATGTAAGCCCAGGAAATATCACAGTTGCGTTACGCTTTTGATTTGATTGGCTGCTAAATAGAAAGCGTTTTTGCTGCGATTGTTTAGAGAGTGTTAGGCTTGGAACCCACATGTCCATGCGACGAAATTTTGGTCGCCGCGACTTGTATAGATTTATGGACACAAATAGGCAGTTTACACAAAGCTACACGTCGCCACCACCACCATGGGTGTGTCGACCCGTACTCTAAAGCTGAAAAACGTAGCTTCTTTTTCAATCTTTGAGTTTCTTTTTTAAAACGACTGTTCTACGGTTATCTTTTAAATTATGCCAATGAATATAAAAGATTCAATTTTTACTTTTCATGTAGATTTTTGGTGTGTGTATATTTTGAAGTGGTTTATTATTGAATTGAGCACATGTACCACTCTATTGCTTTCTGTTGATCCAAGCCACTTTGTTTTCATTGCTAGCTACAATAGCTAGGATTATTTCCGCTCATTCTATTGTGAGGATATACGTATTTTAATCATAAACATATACCTATGATAGCCATGTGAACCCAACATCCTAAAATATTGAATTCAAGACTTATTAAAAAAAATATTTTGCTGTATTGGGTAAATTATGCATCCTACAAGCGTTGTATTATACCGTAGAAAAAAATCCTGAAATCAATATAAAAACATAATCTAGAAAATTTTAACAGCATTCAACAACGGCTGGAATGTTTGAATAATAAAAACAAAGGCCGTGTTTTCACGAGCGATTTTTCAAGTCGCTGAGCGAGTGACAGTCGGAAATCTCGTGTAAACAGTTGTTTGTCCAACTCGCTTAAAGTTAAGCGAGTTGGCGAACTACAATAGAATTCTCATTGGCCGTGTTTTCACGAGCGATTTTTCAAGTCGCTGAGCGAGTGACAGTCGGAAATCTCGTGAAAACTCGCTTAAAGTTAAGCGAGTCGGCAAACTACAATAGAATTCTCATTAAATTTAAGCCACCAAACCAGGTCGCTTAAACTTGTCGGCAATTAATTTCGGCCAATCACATTTGGCCAGCGTTCAAACAGCATATATTTTCCTTTGTTAAAACAATAGAATATTAGAACACAAAAGAACGACAATACAATAGAAAACAATGCCATAGAATATTTTAGAATACATAATTTTACCTAATGCAGGCTGTGTTTTCACGAGGCGGTTTTTCTCGCTTAACATTCCTGTAGGTAATTTGTTTACTGACCGCGTTAAGCAGCTTAAAAAATTTATGCGTTTTCACGGACAGAACTTTATTCATTTTTCTTATACCATGCGCGATATATTTTCTTTTGTTAAAACAATAGAAAATTAGAACACAAAAGAACGACAATACAATGCCCTTCTTTGTTGTTTAATTGCCGACAAGCTTAAGCGACCTGGTTTGGTGGCTTAAATTTAATGAGAATTCTATTGTAGTTCGCCGACTCGCTTAACTTTAAGCGAGTTGGACAAGCAACTGTTTTCACGAGATTTCCGACTGTCACTCGCTCAGCGACTTGAAAAATCGCTCGTGAAAACACGGCCGCAATGGAGGTGTACAATGTACTGACAATGGAGTTCAGAGAAGATATCGGGCATCATTTGCAAACAGCCGGGAATTGCATTTGCCGCGAATATTTGAATTGGCCAAAAATGCAATGGCACGCTACCATTTCCTCATGTTTACAATTTCAATTTTTCACCTCTCTACTGAAAGAAACAGGCTTCGATTCTTCTTCTCCTATTCGAATAGTAAGCAACTTGAGCCTTTGCTGAAACCGTCTCCTCCTTCGATCCTAGAACAAGCGCGATAGCACATCTAAAAACATAAGCCGAATAATTTATTTGCAAGCGTCTCTGTTTCCCGCCATCTTTCTTGTTATTCCGCGAATAACAAGGGACAAAAATCAAGAAAAATGAATAAAGCTTGGGGCCTGGTCGCACTACAGTCATAAACAAAAATTAGCCCGTGCAAAAACCGAGGAAAACAAAAGAAACCGCTCCGGTGGGACACGCTTTTTGTGGAATGTTTTTGTTTTTATGTCATTTGGCACGGGCTAATTTTTGTTTTTGACTGTAGTGCGACCAGGTCCTTTGTCCGTGAAAACGCATAAACTACTTAAGCAGCTTAACGCTGTCGATAAACAAATCACTTCAAGGAATGTTAAGCGAGAAAAATGGCCTCGTGAAAACACAGCCAAAGACGAGCATCAAAGAACCTGATAAAACGAAAACATATCAACATGAAAACTGTGAATTTCAGTGTGGATTTCTGAAGTAAAAATTAGGGCGAAGGTTTATTATTATTTTTTTTTGTGATCATATGTTTCCTAATAAATGTTTTTGCCATTTTTGTGTTGGAACTTAAAAATAATATATCTAATTTAACAGTTGAAATAATAGGGCCATTTATACGAGACCAAATAAGTCGCGACTTACATAAGTCGCGACTTACAGATGACGCGAACCACTCGTATAAATGATACAAAAATGTGTTCGCACCTTATTTAGGTCGCGACTTATGCAAGCCTCACTCGTATAAATGGTCTAGTTCGCGTCTTCTGTAAGTCGCGACTTATGCAAGTCGCGACTTATTTGGTCTCGTATAAATGGCCCTATTATTCCTAATAAATTGTTCTCTCTGTTTCATTCCATGTGGAATTTTGGGGAAAATCAGTCTGTAAATGCCTTATTTTATTGAATTGAATGCCAGTATCAGTTTTTACTTGAACATTTAAGCTTATTTGGAATCATCCCCATAGCCAGGGTTGTCAATCGTAATTTAAATTCGTGCACATAGTTCCAGCGACGAAATTTTGGTCGCCGCGAGTAGAATAGATTTATGGACACAAATAAGTAGTTTACAAGAAGCTACTGATCGCCACCACCATGTGTGTGTCGACCTTACTTATAAAGCTGAAAAACGTACGTTAGTCTCTTTTTTAATTTATAAGTAATTTTCGATTTTCTTTTTGGAAAGACTGTTTTTATTACGGTTATCAGTTAAATTATTCTAATCAATGAAAACAAATTCCCTTTATTCTGCTCATGTGGATTTCAGTGGGATTATGTTTGTGAGATTTAAACTGCTATTATTATTGATTTGAGTACCATTACATCAATTTAACTGTTGAAATATTAAAAAAAAAAAAAAATAAGGAACTACATGTGAAGCTGTGATCGCTGCGACTATTAATAGATTTATGGACACAAATAGGTAGTTTACACGAGGCTAATGGTCACTGCCACCATGTGTGCGTCGACCTTACAGCCAGATTAGTTGTATCGCGATTCCCGCAAGTTTGATTCGGAGAGTTCAATCACCCAATGGCGAGAAATTTTATTCGGAGGGCTGGCGGGAAAGGATTTTTAATCGAAGAAGATGGATACAGGAGAGGAATTCAGAAAGTTAATTTTATCCGTCGACTTTTACCTTAGAATTCCATTTCTTCGCTTGTAAATCTGATTTGCATCGGGCTCCGCTGGCGTTGGACGAAAAAAAAAATCGACGACTAGAGATGGGGAAAACCTTCTTTAATTACCATGGAATATTTCATATAGATGATGGCAAAATCGACTCCGCTGGCGAGCCGAGAAGTTTGAGCTTTTTCTGTTGTTTACATCTCCCGGGGAGCATCGTTCGTTACGGTCGACCGGTCATGCATCAACGGTAAAGCCCGGTTTCCATATGATCGCTACGATCGCTACGATCGCTGAAAAAAATAGTTCAGCGATCGCAGCGATTGATGGTTTCCATATGATCGCTGCGATCGCTACGATCGCAGAGAAGGTGAATGAAGATCGAGGGGGGCCTGGGTCTGACAATATCGTTTCGCCTCATTCTTGAAATTCAACATAGCGGCTGTGAATTGTTTTTAAAAATTGTTATAAAGACAGTCGTATCTTTGCGCTTCTTCCATAAAAAGGGCCAAATCGCACCCTTTGAGTGAGCGTACGCAGTGCATCATGGTATTTTTGCCGTCGCTGCGATCGCTGCGATCGCTGGAGAGTGGTTTCCATATGATCGCTACGATCGCCACGATCGCTGAGATAGAATCACAGCGATCGCAGCGATCGTTGTCGCTGCGATCGCTACGATCGCTGGAGAGTGGTTTCCATATGATCGCTACGATCGCTGAACTTTTTTTTCAGCGATCGCAGCGATCGCAGCGATCGTAGCAGTCATATGGAAACCGGGCTTAATAATGTCCAAATGTAAACTGACAGTATGTTTGTAGAAAACTAATGTAGTAACGACGGAAATGAAAGAAAACATACAAAAACAAGATGCGATGTCATTGAATATGAACTAAATATTTGAAAGAAATCATCTTGAAGATGATTTTAAAGATGAAATCATGGACAGAATTTTCGGCTATAAGTTTGTCTTACGTACGGTAAACTCTTTCGAATCGGGCGAAGAAATTTGATCATAATTCCGTTTTGGTCTTTTAATCACGCCGATTACAGGTATTTTACAGTTGACAGGTATTTCTTTCCATTTAGCTCGTTTAATTTTTCATAAAATCGCCCAAGCGAATGCATACCCCCCCCCCCCCCCCCCCCAACTGAGATGATTGATTTTGAGGGTTGTCAATCGTAGTTTCATCATCATCAAAGCTTTATTTAAAAAGACGGTATCCCATCATCAATTACAAAATGCTCTTCCAGAAAGCCGTGTATTTTAAATATTCTCTATAAATACCTAAACATGTTAAAAATTTCTAATTAACATTACAATACTAATGAATTTTTCTATGTTTACCAATAAGATTAAAACTATTATAAGGCGGCTTTAAAGGATGCGATAGATGGCTCAGCTTTGATTTCATTTGATGGGCCATTGCAAAGAACAGTGCCCCGATAGTTAAAGCTACACTTTCCCGCTTCCTTTCGGGGTCTATGAACAAACAAATTGTTCAAGTTGTTTCTCAGTTTATAAGAATGAACATTCGTTATTGGTCGAAAAAGATATTTTAGACCCTTAGAAGAAAGATTATTTTTAGCTTTATAGACACTAACCGCTAATTGCTTTGAGCGCCTACGTTCAAGAGTGTTCCAGCCAAGGTCTTCTAAAATATCAGCAGACCGAATGTCATAATTAGAGTAGGTAATTATTCTTGCTGCCCTATTTTGCAATTTAAATTCGTGAACATAGTTCCAGCGACGAAATTTTGGTCGCCGCGACTAGAATACATTTATGGACACAACTAAGGCCCCGTCCACACGTATCCGGATATTTTTGAATCCGCAACTTTTTTGTTGCGGATTAGAAAATATTCGCGTCCACACGTAGCGTATTCGAATCGTATTTGCCCGTCCACACGTATTCGGATTAGCTCTAGTACCCAGAGTTCCTCTTAAAATGTTTTCAACAGAGCATGCGCAAAGGCCATGTTCAAAGCCAAGTTCAAATGTAAACACATTAGTAGACTTGAAATAAGTCCAAGTAGAAGTGAAGCGATAATATTACGGTCGGCCATGTTAAATATTCGCGCGGTTAATGACTGGATCCGATACTGTTACATCAGCGTATTAAGGTTACAGTGTACCTTCGGGTGTCTCCAGTATAACAGCTCCAGTGTCTTAAGATTACACTTAACATACCTAAACCCAGATATCAAATTAAAGCTTATAGAGCTGGCTATTTAAATATGGAAACCATTTGGTAATAAAGTGAATTGTCGAATTTTTTACGACGTCTAAATTCGAACGTCCGAATCAGCTTTAAAACGTTATAACTCAAAGCGATTATTGTATTTTGCTAATTTCATCTGTCTCGGGTTTCCGGACACGAAGCGCTAAAAAAAACGAGTCGGCGATTTCTCATATTCAATTGTAGTGAAAAGTTACAGAATATTTTCGAAAAAGGGAGAAAAAAATTGGAATGATCGCACGGAAATGGCTCTTCACGAAAAAGTTTTCGGAAATAAGAAATTCGCCGACACTTTTTTGTTGATTATATGTTAGCCTTGCTTCTGTCCAAAGTTGAGGAAAATCGAACAAATTTCCTTTGAGTTGTAGCTCTTTAAAGTGTCCCCAACAAGCGAAAAATTAACTTTGAGAAAACAGCGCTTAAAAAAACATATCGCTTCATAAACAAACTCCGCCCACAAAAGTTATACTGTCATTTCTCCGTCAATTTTCACTATTTTTCGATAATTTTTTTTGAATGAAAGTTCTTTCTGTAAACTTTATTTTGACGCCAAAAAAAAAAAATGTCGATAAATTTTCGATCTGAAGGTACACTGGAACCTTAAAAAATATCCGGATTCGACCGTCCACACGATGGCGTACTCGTAGCGTATTCAAAAATTTCCACTCTGGATAGCGGATTCAAAAAGTTGCGGATTCGTGAGCCGAATTCGCCGCATACGTGTGGACGGAAGGCCAATCCGCAACAAAAAAGTTGCGGATTCAAAAATATCGGGATACGTGTGGACGGGGCTTAAGTAGGTTACAAGAAGCTACTTATCGCCACCACCTGATGTTTGTGATCCCCTCGTAAAGCTGAAAAACGCACGTTAGTTTCTTTTCCAGTTTATAAGTAATCTTTGATTTTCTCTTTTTGAAAGACTGTTTTACGGTTATCATCTAAATTATGCTAATCAATGTAAACAAATTCCCTTTATTCTGCTCATGTGGATTTTGGGATTGTGTTTGTGAGTTTTTTTAGTTGCCAGTATTATTGATTTGAGTACCACTCCATCAATTTAACAGTTGAAATATTAAAAAAAAACCCTAAAGATCTGTATGTAAAACTGTGAATTTCTATGTGGATTTCTGACGCAAATCATTGCGTAGGCTTTAATATTATTATTTTAATGACCTTTTTTTTTCTTTATTAATTTTATTACTATTTTAGTGTTTGGAACTTAAAATATAATATATAATTCAATTCAAAAGTTGAAATAATATTCCTAACAATATTGTTTTCACTGTTTTAATTTCATGTGGAATTTTGGGGCAAATCAGCTTGTAAGTGCCTTCTTTTATTGAATTGAATACCACTGTCAGTTTACTTAAACAAAGCCTTTTTTGGCATCATCCCTTTAGCCAGGGTTGTCAATCGTAGTTTGAATTCGTACGATTTGTCCCAGCGGCGAAATTTTCGTCGCAGCGACTAGTATAGATTTAGGGACACAAAGAGGTAGTTTACACGAATCTACTGGTCGTCGCCACCATGTGTGTGTCGACCTTAAAGCTGAAAAACGCACGTTAGTTGATTTTATTTTTTGAAAGAATGTTATACGGTTATCATTTAAATTATGCTAATCAATGTAAACAAATTCCCTTTATTCTGCTCAATTTATATTTTATTCTGCACAATAGGCCATTTCCGAGTTGCCCTTAGCCTCTCTATCAAAGCGAGGCTAGGTGCGAAACCTTTCATATGAAAATGAGTTTCCATTCACATGCAAAAAAGTTTTATTTGCATATGAACCGCTTTGATAGAGAGGCTAAAGGCAACTCGGAAATGGCCTATTTATATTTTAAAAGTATTATATTATCTGTAGTTTTTCATGTTTAGTGTGTTCTTGTAAAATGTATATATCTATCCTTATGAGTAAAATAAAATTGTATTGTATTGTATTTTATTTTTTTCTGAAGTATCACAGCGGGCCGGAATCCTAAATCCTTGAATCTGATTGGCTAATCACGCGCTTTAAGCCGGTCTGATCTAGTTTTTACGATACGGACCGGGGTTAGGGACCGGGGTTAGGGACCGGGGTTACGGACCGGGTTTGCCGGTCGTACTTTCACGATTGCAGTGACAGTGAATTGATTTTCTGTTGATGAACTGCTTATGTCATTGAATATTCTCGTAAATTATGAACCCAGACGAAAGCTAGCAGAGCGAAACTAAATTTTTATTGGCCAGATAAAATATTTAAGGACACAAACAAAGAAAACGATGAAGAAAACCGGCAGTTTCATCATGTCTGACATCGGCTGACATACAAAGACCCGACTTAATTAAACCAGGTACAAAAAAACTCAATGAAGAAAGACAAAACAAACTAAGTGGAAGGAGAAATCAGCCGTAAAAATGTAGGCCAATTTTATTCCTCTAAAAGGCGAGTACAAGTTTCGATTTTATGATTTGTTGATTTTATAGTTTTTGCGTTTGTTGTTGTTTTTTACAAAGCGGCATTTGTGGCAAAACATTACTGTAATTAAATGCAATCTATCGTTTTTTTTTTTTACAAAGGTTTTGACTGCATTCGGTTTAAGGCCCGGTTCAAACGTCGAACTTTACATGTGCCGAACCTAATAATTAAGTTCGGCACATTTAACAAATTGACGTCAGTTTTTTATGCGTCTGTCCTCTTATTGATGATAAAATTCGTCATAACATTGTGTGGAGGCAAATCAGGGTGTAGACTTTTATATTATTATTTTTATTACTAGAAATACGTGTCTCGCAACTGCACGCCATCTTCAAGGGTATTGATATAAATATATTTTTTTTTGCTAGTATTTCCCGGTTTAGGTCCCGAGGCACGAGAAATTTATTAACTTCGCGAGGAACAATTTTTACTTTGTTAATGTTGTTACTATTTTAATGTTGGTACTTAAAATATAATGCATCCAATTTAAAAGTTGGAGTAATATTCCTAATTAATTGTTTTCTCTATTTTCCTTTAATGTGGAACTTTGGCGCAAATCAGTTGGTAAGTGCCTTCTTTTATTGAATTAAATACCACTGTCAGTTTTTTCTTAAACAAAGAACATTTGGTATCATCCCTATAGTCGGGATTGTCGTAGTTTGAATTCGTGCGAATAGTCCCAGCGAAGAAATTTTCGTCGTAGCGACTAGTACAGATTTATGGACACAAAGAGGTAGTTTGCACGAAGCTACTGGTCGCCGCCACCATGTGTGTGTTGACCTTAAAGCTGAAAAACGGAAACATTAGTCTATTTTATAATTTATAAGTCATCTTTGTTTTTCTTTCTTGAAAGAATGTTTTACGGTTAATATCATTTAAATTATGGTAATCAATGTAAACAAATTCCCTTTATTCTGCTCAATGTGGAGTTTTTGCTTGTGCTTGTGTGTTTTTTAGTGTCACCATTTTTAGTGTTACTTTAAAAACCCAAAAGACAACTTTATATCAGTGGAAAACCAATCTTTATGGCCCAGTTTTGTTTCAAATTATTGTACTAGTGCTCTAAGAGTAAAAATAAGTGTCTTGGGCTGCAGATGGCCAGGATGGAAATGGATTGCATCTTGAAAAAAAAATGGGCTCATTTTTTCAAGTTTATCGCTTGTGTCGTGGAAAACTCGCTAAAACTCTGATTATGGTTTATTTTCTCTTCAACAATTCACTTGATATTTTCCTCTTAGTGTTCTATAAGCATTTCGTGTAAGACAAAGGTACTCAGTTTTATTTTGGGGCAGTTTGACCCAAAAACCTCAAAATCATCATAACATATCTCCTTTAGGTGCCAGTATTATTGATTTGAGTACCACTCCATCAATTTAGCATTCGAAATATTTAGAAAATATAGACCTGCATGTGAAACTGTGAATTTCTATAAGTGGATTTCGGAGGCAAATCGGGGCGTAGATTTTTATATTGGGCTATGCCATCAAATTTTTGTACCCCCCGGGTTGAGGAACAGTGGATTTCTTCAGGGTTCGCAGCACATTTTGACGAAATTCTTTAGGGGGTCATGGTGTAAATATGAGGAATTCTTCAGGGGAACTAAGGAAAAAACAAAGGAATTCTTCAGGGGTGGCGGGAAAAACACAGTCGAGGATATTGAATTCTTTAGGGGGACACTGTTTTGGAAGGGAATTCTACAGGGGGATGGTCTTTCTGGGGACTTCTTGAGGGGCGATGCACAAACTGTGTTCCTCAACAGGGGAGGTGCGGATATTAAATGCAATAGCCCATTATTATTTTCATGACTAGAAATAGGTGTCTCGCCTAACCTTGCAAAGCTCAGGGGAGGGTGCACCGCGGCTCGAAACTCTGGTGGCATCTCGACAAATGCGTATGGGGCTTTACTCCATTCCACTTCATCTTCTTTGAAACCAAAAACGTTGGTAAAAGGTCCTTTCGATGGTTCGCGTACCTTTCGCTGTCCGCCATCTTTGTTTACGATCCTTCTATATAGGCTTACATGAAGTAGTACCACAGGTGCTCCCATCATCCTCTTTCGTTTGCCTGACGTCATTCAAGCTTTGTTGCGCTGTTGCCAGGCAACTGCACGAAATCTTCAGGTATATATGGATATAAATATATTTTTCGCTAGAATTCGTCCAGCTTAGCTCCAGAGGCACGACAAATTTATTAAAACCCGCTTCGCAAGGAACACTTTTTTCTTTGTTAATTTTTTTACTATTTTCAAAGGGTCTGGATAATAGCAAGAAAGTAATAATTTTTAAAGCAACGACAACTGACTTGATTTTAAAAGACATGTTTCGACAATCCTTTGTCATCTTCAGTTTGAAATTTTAGGTTACAAAGTTGAATTTATACTAAGTAAATGAAAATGCTAATGAGAGAAAACACCTTTGACAAATAAATGAACGAATGTGTGACAATACGTGATTAAAAAGAAAGTTTTGAATTAACATGATACAACTGTCGGTTCAAAGAAGGTTGTTCCCATTTGATATGTAAAGCTTCCTTTATCTTAAGCTGAAAATTGGTGGAAGCATGATCTAAAATATTGAAACAATTAGGTGAACATAAACTGTGGCATTCTTTAGAGTCTTCCAGGTGTTTGAATACGTGAGAGGCCCTATCAGTGGATAAGTGCTCACGAACGCGTGTGGAAAAATGTCGGGTGGTTTCGCCGACGTAGCAGGCATTACAGCTTGCACACAAAAATTTGTAAACAACACACGAACGGAGCCCGCTCGGGATAGGGTCTTTCACGCTAAACATGTTACCGATCTTGAAAGACGAAAAGACTAATTTTATATCTATATTACTACAATAGCGTTTGATAAGTTGCCGAATCCTTTTCTGTGTAACACTGGAAAAATGGCCTGTATAAGGTAATTTGAAATAAAACGGGGGTACAGCTTTAGTGGTAGGATCTGGGGGACAGTCATGTATTTTCCGCTGGTATTCCAAGTAATTTATGCTACTTGTTTAGCTTTATCACCTGCCGCACCCTCTATTGTGTATTACACACGTCCTATTGGTCAGCTTTCTAGTACTTATAGACCTTGGCCTATTCATGAATTTCATTCACGCTTGCGGTTCCACACAGTTTACGCATCCCTTTACCCCATCTTCGGACTAATGCCTAGCGATCAGAGGCAATCTGAAGGATCTTCCGTTCCGGCAGAAACAGGCCAAACGAGCGACGAACGCGGAGGCAACTCGCGAAATGTTGATCAAGTATTTTCCACGTTCAAAGGCTATCTCGAGCGGAAATTGGAAGATAAAGAGAAGCAGGTCGTTCAAAAGAGTAGGATGGATAAAGAAATAGTGCAGTTGAAGTACAAGGGCGTTCGAGCTGAACACTGAATTAGACTCCATCCTTGAAAGTATTCAAATCGAGAGCGAACGCGGGGAGCCTAATTTGGCTTGTATAAAGACTCTTTCCCAAGAAGCCAGGCAGCGTATCTACAAACGGCAGAAGCTGATAAAGGCCGCAGTTAAAAGTAAGGATGGTTGGCAAGTGGTAGCGGAGTACGAGTCAAACGAACTGGCATCCGGCTCAGAAGATGAATAGCGGCTTAAGAAGGCCAAAGAAGCGGCGAGTCGTAAAAGGCGACAGAGAGATCAACGTGCGAGCGACCGCGGAAAGAAAGCAACTTTTTCTACGCGCGCTGACAATCAGCTTTCTCGTGGTAAGAAAAAGCGCCTTTCATTTTACTTTGTGAATTCATATGTGCTGGATTCGCTTGCGTATCCTACCATACTTTGTGTCTGGTGATTGGTATTACGGGAATTGAAGGGTAAAATGATTTACGTTCGTTTGAGCGCAGCGAATTAGAACGTAAATGTATTTTCCGCAGGTATTCCAAGTAATTTATGCTACTTGTTTAGCTTTATCACCTGCCGCACCCTCTATTGTGTATTACACACGTCCTATTGGTCAGCTTTCTAGTACTTATAGACCTTGGCCTATTCATGAATTTCATTCACGCTTGCGGTTCCACACAGTTTACACATCCCTTTACCCCACCCCCCCGGTTTATGTTTCGCTTTATTTTGTAGGCCGTAGAGACGCTACTGGCGGCAACTTCCGTTGCTACAAATGCGGAAGACTTGGGCTTTGGGCTAAGGACTGCAAACTCGTGTCTTGGCAAGGAGGTTACCGGTCCCTTAGCTGCAATACATACCCTGGACGCTAATATAACAATCCGGTTGAAAGCGAATCACCTCAGTTTCAATCAAAGCGGCGAAGAGGACTTGGCACAGGTAGAGGATGTGATGAAGAAATATGAATTCGGAAGCGGACAGGTTTGAGGTGTTAAGGGTAGTCTAAAGAAAAATCTAGGGTTTTGGAGATCTGTTGGTGCTCCGATTTTTATTTTGACAACCATTGGCAAAGGCTATAAATTACCTTTTACTAGATTCCCATTGTCTGAAAAACTAAAAAACATAGTTCCGCGCTACTGCATGCTGAATTTGTGAATCAAGCCGTCATTGAGCTAGCTAATTCTGGTCAAATTCGCAGGTAGATCAGCAACCTTTAGTTGTTTATCCCTTGTCAGTATCTATACAGCCATGGGGCGAAAGAGGCTAATTCTGGATTTATGCCACTTTGATAGGACGTTAAGTAAACACAGGGTCAAATATGAAGATTGGGAAGTCGCTATCGCTTATTTTACCAAGGTTCGTGCATGTTCTCTTTCGATTTAAAAAACGGCTATCGCCATATCGATATCTCACAAGAACACCAACCCTACCTGGGATTTTCCTGGCGAGATCCTGAGTCCTATAATGATATATATATATATATATATATATATATATATATATATATGACTACAGGTGAGTTCCACACTGATGTATCCAGAATAGTGCTCGACAATAATGGAGCGGTTATAACAATGTATGATTACTCACAGTTGTTTCATATAGACTTTAATACAGTTCTGTTTCGTGGACCGATGTTGCGTCGGTCTACTCATCAGTTAAATTCTATATACACTGTAGCATAAAAGAGGTTTTATACATCAGTAATATGATCTAGACCGAAGCCGTTACAAAATTTAAACAAAAGTGACAACAGAGAGAGATACATATGATTGGTCCTGAAAAATACGAAATAGACAGTAATATGATCCTGACCGAAAACGTTAAAAAATTAAAACTAGGGGTACAATACATATAATTGGTTCTAAATGATGCGGTATAAACGATCAAAGCAAACCCAAAGAACAATAGAAACCTATATAAGTGTGGGATATTTCTAAAGGATTCGATTAAATTTAAGGAGAAACTTTCGCTTGTGCCTACAAGTGGATACAAGTTCATTGCGTTTATTAAGCGTTGCCATGTCTGGTTTATATAAAATAAAGAATTTCTCGGTGTTACAAAGGTTACACCGTTTTGTAAGGTTACTATAGGATTTGGCCTTGGCAAGGATTCTCCAGGAGATTGTGAAGTCTTTGTTTTGATCTTTCAGCTCCCAAAGATGTTTACTTAGTTCAGTGTTATTTCTTTTGCTTGTGTGCCTGAAAGATGCTTGATGGTTACGCCATCTCGTCTTGAACTCAGTGGCGGTTAGCCCGACGTACGTCTCTGAGTGTTCAGCGGTAGTGACGGTGGCTTGATAAACTACGTCCTTTACTAGGCATTCTCCGTTAAGAGGGCACTTGCATAGGTCTCTGCAGTTGCAGGCTTTGGGAGGGTTTCGCTCATCTGGAGTTGCATTTCGTTTTAGAATAGCTTTGTTGTGGCCATCAATGATATGCTTCGCCAACAACAACCTCCGCATCACCATTGAAGCCAACAAAAAAAACGTAAATTTCCTTGACGTCACTCTTGATTTAGCCACCGGAAAGTACAAACCATACTCGAAGCCATCTACTACACCGCTCTATGTCCACAGCAAATCTAACCACCCCCCATGCATAATAAAGAATATCCCTAAGGCAATTAACAAGAGGCTCTCGGAAATCTCCTCAGATGAAGAAGCCTTCAATGAAGCAGCACCACCCTACCAAGAGGCACTCAGAAAAAGCGGCTATTCACATACCCTCCGATTCATACCACCGCAACAATCGCCAGAACCGACAAACACAGTAAAGAGAAAAAGGCAGAGAAACATCATATGGTTCAACCCACCATTCAGCAGAAACGTACAAACAAACATAGGAAAAGAATTTCTTAATTTGATCAAAAAATATTTCCCACCAAACCACAAATTAAGGAAAATTTTCAACAGAAATAATCTCAAACTCAGCTACAGTTGTTCCCTTAACATTAAGCATATCATTGATGGCCACAACAAAGCTATTCTAAAACGAAATGCAACTCCAGATGAGCGAAACCCTCCCAAAGCCTGCAACTGCAGAGACCTATGCAAGTGCCCTCTTAACGGAGAATGCCTAGTAAAGGACGTAGTTTATCAAGCCACCGTCACTACCGCTGAACACTCAGAGACGTACGTCGGGCTAACCGCCACTGAGTTCAAGACGAGATGGCGTAACCATCAAGCATCTTTCAGGCACACAAGCAAAAGAAATAACACTGAACTAAGTAAACATCTTTGGGAGCTGAAAGATCAAAACAAAGACTTCACAATCTCCTGGAGAATCCTTGCCAAGGCCAAATCCTATAGTAACCTTACAAAACGGTGTAACCTTTGTAACACCGAGAAATTCTTTATTTTATATAAACCAGACATGGCAACGCTTAATAAACGCAATGAACTTGTATCCACTTGTAGGCACAAGCGAAAGTTTCTCCTTAAATTTAATCGAATCCTTTAGAAATATCCCACACTTATATAGGTTTCTATTGTTCTTTGGGTTTGCTTTGATCGTTTATACCGCATCATTTAGAACCAATTATATGTATTGTACCCCTAGTTTTAATTTTTTAACGTTTTCGGTCAGGATCATATTACTGTCTATTTCGTATTTTTCAGGACCAATCATATGTATCTCTCTCTGTTGTCACTTTTGTTTAAATTTTGTAACGGCTTCGGTCTAGATCATATTACTGATGTATAAAACCTCTTTTATGCTACAGTGTATATAGAATTTAACTGATGAGTAGACCGACGCAACATCGGTCCACGAAACAGAACTGTATTAAAGTCTATATGAAACAACTGTGAGTAATCATACATTGTTATATATATATATATATATATATATATATATATATATATATATATATATATATATATATATATATATATTATATTATATTTTACTGTTCTTCCGTTTGGGCGTTCAACAGCTCCTCATATATTTACATAGGTTTTAAACCTTTAGAGAAACACTGGAGTATACAGGGGATCTACATAGCCATTTTCTTGGACGGCGGTTGGCGACAGTCCAGTATACTGAAGGTTGCCGCGTTAAGGCCCTGGCTGTAAAGCAGGATTTATGTAATGCGGGTTTTGTAATTTATGACGAGAAACCGGTATGGGACCCCATTCACATATTGGACTGGTTAGGCATAACCTTGAATTCCGTATTGGGTACTTTAAAATTGTAGGTAGAAGAATTACAAAGATTATTGATACCATAGTCAATAACGATCGTGTAATTCTCACTGATTAATTAATAATTAGCAATTGTTATTCTCAATAATGGAACGTGTAATTCTCACTGATTTAAAGTTTTCCGCCAGAGACTTAGCTTTCTTCATCGATCAAATTATTTCTACGGCATCGGCAGTGGGCAACTTTGGTAGGATAATGACCAGTCATTGCATCATGT
The DNA here is from genome assembly GCA_022457155.1 of Cladopsammia gracilis. Taxonomy (NCBI): domain Eukaryota; kingdom Metazoa; phylum Cnidaria; class Anthozoa; order Scleractinia; family Dendrophylliidae; genus Cladopsammia; species Cladopsammia gracilis. The sequence continues at coordinate 21,994 of JAJGOT010001238.1, forward strand.
CTATTTTGTGTCGAGATAAGTGGGATTCCATATTTCTGCCTTGATGCTTACTGCAAAGAGGAATTATATTTTTGAAGGAGAAGCTGGTTAATATCAATAGCAGATATTGCTTTGTAAGTAAAGATTCTATTTATTTTGTATATTCAGATGCCAGTGCTACTGAGGGTGGTGCATTTGTTGACCCAAACAATGAATTTGTGTGTCACAAAACGTGGACGTAGGACGAGCGTTTTCAAGTGCCACGTGGAGGGAGTTGTCCGTTATTGAATTTTCATTGCAATCTTTTGCCTTGAGTGCTCCAAGGATCGCATGTTAGTGGTTTACTGATAGCCAAGCGGCTGCTAAAATCGTTGAAGGGGGTAGCACGAAATTGGAGTTTCGCAAGATGGCCCGGAGTATTTTTAACATTTGCATTCGATCGTATATCTATTTGGAGGTCCTATGGTTCCCTCCTACTGTTAATCAGCAAGTTGGGTTATATTAGTCGGGTAATTGATATAGATGATTGGCAAATTACATGAGTTTTTTCTACCTCTTGAGCATCGGTGGGGGCCCTATAGTGTCAGTTGTCTTACCAATTATTACAATCACAAACTCCCTAAGTTCTATTCACGGTGATGAAACCCATACACTGCGGATGTCGATCTTTTCGTTCAGCATCTCCGCGGTGAGTAGTTAAGGACTTGGCGGCACCAGATCAGTTTTGCAAAACTGATCTGATGCCAAGCCAAGTCTTAACTACTTCCCATCTGTTGGATTAAAAAATATAGAAAAATCAAATGAAACTATATGTTAATAAAAACAAAATGGTGCGTTTATTCCATTGCGTGATTCCACATAATAGAATCCTTTGCGTGACACAATTCTCGGAAACACAGGAAGTCGATGATGTCATACAATAGGGGGTTCCCCGATGATATGCTTTATATTTTTCGGCTTGCGCGTAAGTCAGTTTTTTTTATCAACTGGTAAACAGGAAGTTGATGATGTTATGGGACTTTCCCTGCTGTCTATTTTTTGTTCTATTGAAATATCGCTAACGCGTTAGCCGATTTTTATATGTTCGCTATTTGGGTTTTTTGATAATATGGTCACAACTGCGGTTTTGTTTAAAAAATACAATCTCATATAATAGTATAGAATGAATTGTAATTTGGGAATTCATGACGAATTTAAGAATACAGGAGAGTTAACCTGTCCCTTTTGTGACCAACGATTAGCAGATGTTGTTAGAAATACGGAAGTTGTTGAATCATGTTGTGATAAAAAGATATGTTTAATGACAATGGAATGAATGTTTGTAAAAATTGTGGTGTTGTTAATGGATATGATTTACAAGCTCCATATATCGATTTCCATGATAACAAATATAAAATGACGAGAAAGAGTGTGTATATAAGAAAATATCATATTTTAAACGTTGTCAATGATATAGCACAACAGAATCATGTACAAATCAGTAATGATAATAGAGAGAAAATCCTGACAATATTCGCTTTAATTAATGAAGTATTATCGCAGGTTAACAATAAACGTAAACGGATGATTAGTATTAAATTTGTTATCAAGCAATTATTTAGGATGCTTGAGCTTCCATACAAGAGTATTAAAGTAACGAAGTCAATGAAGACATTAAAATTTTATGAGACTTGGTGGGACAACATATATGAATTAATAAAGGATGATGCTGCTAAAATTAGTCATACGTCATACAAAGGGGGTTTTCCCTATGAATGAGTTATTGAACAAAGTTTGTTAGTAAAGTTTATCGTAAAAGTAAAGTTTGTTAGTAAAGTTTACTCGGAAGTGAATTTTTTATCGTACTGTTTTTCAAATTTATCGGCAAGAGGACAAAGATCAATGATTATTTCATCTAACTGTCTCATTTCATTGATGAAAACAGTGTGGTTGAATTGATTTCCTCTGAGACATGAGCGTAAATCAACTAATACTTTTTGATATGTTGTGAATGCAAAATGAGACAATTCGATTTTCTTTTTATAATTCTTAAGTTCACTGTATGTATTAAGCAATAAACCACTACCACTAATTACTCCTAAAATAATAGGGTTTAATGTAATTGAACCAGCTATTGTACCAGCGGCTACTAAAGAAACTGATGTTAAATTCATAGCCAAATTCAATCTCTTGAAATATTTGAAAGCCTTCTTATAGCACCAAAAGCGTTTATGATAAAATTTATACAATGCTTTGATTTCAGATAATTTTTCTTGGCTGATGTTTTTATCTATGTGATTAAAATTGAATATATCTGTTTTAGTCATTATATTATATATTTGGATAATTATATTTTAGGATTTGAAAGAAGACAATATAATACACCACTTATTTGGCCCATTATTGGAGATCTTTTTATTTTCTTAGGCAATGAAAGGCAGCAATATGTGTACCCAGGCCCCTTTTCATAGTCATTGTAAAATCTTCCAAATGCATCATGAAAAATAGCATGTTTTATTAAAAATTGATAATTGGTATTTAGAGTACAAGAACCCGGTCCTATTAAGCCAATATTAGGGTGTTTTTCTAATATTTGGTTCATTGATATTGACTCATTCAAATAGTTTACATACAAAAATTGATATATTAAAGCCGATTTTAATATTTCATCTTTAGTATTAGGATGTAGGGTTTTTTGGGCTGTGAAAAATTTATTACAAAAATTAATTGACTGTGTGAGAATTGCCATTTATATATATATATCAATATATTAGATAATTATATATTAAAACTCTTCAAAAAGTGCACTGATATGGCAATCATAAGGTGCAAATGTAATGTCATCATCAAATGATATCAATTTGATTTGTATGTCTGCATCTTCCCTGAAATTGATAACTGATGTTGATATATTGAAGGTGTATAAAATTTTATTTGATGTTTTTTCCCAATTCTGCGGAGCGAACGAAGTGTTATGAATTAATATAAACATTTTTTCATATCCTTCAGGCGGTTTATCGCCAATATCATCAGCCATAATTTTATAAGTTTCAAATTGATTAATGCAATAAAAGATAATGAACCGTTGAATATGATATCATAACTGTTCTTATTTTTCATATAATTGCCTAAAAATATGAATTTTTGTAACTGTTTGGGTTTTGGTAAACCAATTAGGTTTCTACCATTCATATCAATATCGGTCTCCATAACCATTTTTCCGCCCTCAATTACATAAACAGTATCAAATACATCTGGATCAACACTTGAGACTTGACCTTGAACACCATAAACGATTAGATGTGCTTTTTTTGTATTCCCTTTCCTTCCATGAAGATCTATCATAATATATTCAGGTGGAGATACCTGATACTTATGTAAATGAACAATGCTTTTTGTATATCCTTCAGTGTTGAATATCTTTGTAGTTTGCTGTCCGATATTAAGAACTGATGAGACAACATTGACAGATGTCGAACTAATGTGAGCTTTATCTGGAACGAAAAAGTCAATCACCATAGTGTACTCACCTTGAGGAAGTTTGTATGCATTAAAACCTATCCTTGACCTGAACTCATCGTTATTGTCTGTCGTAAGAGTCATATCATAGGCTTTCTTATTGATTTTGTGTGGGCTTGATACAAAATTGATAATTCCATTAACAACAATATTACTCTCCGACGAGCTCTCGTTCACATCTTCCATCAGGTATCTGTAAACGTCTTTTTCTGCAGTAGAGGAAGTTATGTGTGACTTGTTAACATAACTCTTATAATCGTCTGTTATTCGTGTATACAAGTTTGTATTAGAATCATTGAGTTCGGCGTTGAAGAATGAAACATTTACGGCAGCGCTATTCTCATGTGGTTTAGGTGTTGCTAAATTAGTAATTTTATAACTTTGCATATCAAGATCGCTGGAAATCGTTTTGTCTAATTTTTCGTTTAAATGTGTATCAACATAACCTTTATTCGTAGCCATATCGCTTACAGTTGGGGTTTGAACATTATATATTACGTGGTTGTTCATATCAATTGAATTCTCCATAGGAAGCATCTCTTTACGGGATAAGAATATATTTTTGACGTAATAGATCAACAACGAGTGCGAGGGTTTCATCAGGGTATCCAAACACCGAGAAACAGATGAAAGCACGAGGCCGCTTCGGCCGAGTGCTTTTATTGTTTCAAGGTGTTTGGATACCCTGATGAAACCCGAAGCACGAGTTTTTGATCTGGCTTCTCAAAGTATGCCACAATGCAATTTTACAGGGTAGTGTGATATGGCTTTGTGTTTCCTGAGACAATGTGAATAATCTTAGGTTTGGTTTTTAATTACATTTTGGGTGTTAGTGCGCTTTCATGCGCGTTTGAAGATGGCAGCGTCTGTCGAGGAGCACATCGAAGGCCGTCAGTTTTCGAAAAGCCAAAAGTGGAGAAGAGGAATTGAAGTTGTTAGAAGAGAGTATTCCTAAGCCAACAGCTTACAAAACTAGATGGGCGATCAAAATGTTTCGTGAGTGGCAGATTAATCGCAAAGTTAAAGTTCCGGTACACTTGATCCGGGTGGAGCATTAAAATGTTATTAAGAATTGCATAAAGTCTAGCCATTGAGTTCAGAATTAGAAAGAATGGATGCCTGCTCGTTAAACTACTGGCTCGGCAAATTTGTCCGAGAGGTTGCAAATAATAAAGGTGAGATGTATCCAGCGAAGATCCTTTGTGGCATTATCGGTGGAATTCGAAGGTATCTTGTTGAAACTGTGGGAAGCGAAGCGCTGAATCCACTACAAGTCGAGGATAAAAGGTAAATGGTAGAAACGTTATTTTATAAATAATACTGTTTGCGAAATCTGTCGTTTTCCGTCGCTGTCTCGACGCCGAGATGAAAGATACTACGAGGAAAGGTGTTGTTTTTTTTTTAATTCAGCTTCGCTATCAATGCAAATTGTGAAATTAGCATTGTTGTAAACGGTGCAAAAATAAACTGTTGTTTTGTTTAATTTCTTTTGTTTTGATGCGCGAATCAAGATATCCAATGAGGAATCAGATGAAAACTACGTGTGGTTTGGATATGTGATCCAAAGCACACGTAGTTTTCATCTGGGTTTTCATTGGGTATCAAAACTCATGCACGTGACGAATTTAGCCATTTTTATTGGCTGAATAACTCGTGAATTATTAATGAGTTTGAGAAATCATTGTAAGAAACTAGATTGTTATAATGTGCTCCCAAATCATGCCATGTTTGTTGTTTTGATTGGACAATATTGTACATCTCCTTTAAATCAATATCCTTCGTGACTTCATGTGTATGTGCTGGGGCATCAGGGTGATATTTTTTCAAAGTTACCATATTCACTGCAGAAAGATCATTGTTTTCATCCGTGTTCATATTGGTGATAAGTTTTCGATTCATGTTGATTTCTGAAGGCTTAATGATTTTATTTCCTCGCAGATCCAAATCTGCAGTCATATGAGTTGTTCCATCTAACTTTAAATAATGCGTGTCTCCATACTCTTTATTAACAGCATCTTTTTCTGAAATTGGTGTTTTTAAATTTCTTGTATTATTGTTTTTCATATCAAGATTTGCTGTAACTAATGGTAAATGCTTACTAACAAATGTGTTTCTGACAAATCGAAAATCAACTGCGTCATTCAAACCAGTGGCTGCCCCTATATTCACTAATTTCTTATTTTGAATATCATAATTACCGTCCTCTGTTAATTTGAACCCTACGCCAGGTAATCCACGTTGAGGTGTTACCGTTGATGTTGACGATGGTAAAATTCCATTTGAGTAACTCATATATATGTTATTTATATTATATTTGTTCATCGAAATTTTTGGTTGTGATTTTCCGTGGCTTATCAATATATATAAAGCTATATGGTTCATCAGTTGCTTTATTATATAATTCTATTGGAATATTGTTTTCGCGGCAAATTAGACTCTTCTCATTAGCACTTGGGAATTCGTAAATAGAGAAATGTGAACAGTTCAATCTTATGTCTTTTGGTGTCTTATAGTAGCTTTGACTCAGATAAATCACACTGCAATTTTTGTGTCTCCCTCGTATAAAATAGTCGACCAATGGTTTTTGATTTTTTTCACATACAAAATCATCAAAAATAACCAATTTCTGACTTTCACGATCAAGATCATTTACAGGAATAATCTCGTTATTACTTGCTTCAATAACATCATAACCAACTTCATTACTTATCGGTTGGAACATATCCATAAGATTCTGGTACTTTGACTGCTCTAAGTTTTTCGCATACAGGTATATTTTATCAAAGTACAATAAATTATTAATCATATGTAATAGTGTATTTGTTTTACCAGAACCACTAGGTCCACAAATCAGATTTCGAAAACATTTATTTGGCATGAATTCATATAACTGTTTAAAGGTTGAGACAACATCGTCTTTAACGTCATAATTTGGTATTTTCATTTATATTATATGGGTATATTATTTCAATATAACACGGTGTATAACACGGTGTACAACACGGTGTATAACACGGTGTATAACACAGTGTAAAACGTTATTTTTATATATGATTTTCATTTTTATGTAATGTAATAATATAACAATAAATGAGTTTACTTAAGTGGAAAGAACTCGCAAAGAGAAAATCTGAATTAGGTAATAAGATAAATTATGTTCATGATACAATTACAAGACAGGATGTTGGTAAAAAAACAAGCCAAGATACATTGGCAAGGGTATTCAAACCAGTGACTACAAGATTAGATGATGTTATTGATAGGAATATAGATTTCAGGGTGCCTATAAGAAAAATGCGGCTACGTAAGAAAGGTGAGCCAGGTATTGACTATATGCCTGATGTTGATCCATATGAAGAAATGGATGTAGAAGGTCTTATTGATTTTGGTGATTATATGCCGCCACAACACAATAAACAGATTGTTCCAAAACCTCCAACATATGAAGAATCTTTAAAAGATATTTTAGAAGGAAATAAGGAGATTTATGTGGATCCTATGTACTTGAAGCCAAAATATGAAACATTGCCCGAATTCGAATATGATACTGATATAATGAAACCACAAGATGACGAAAAAGAAAATATTGATAAGAAATATGATGAATTAATGATGCAATACAATCAAAATAAAGAACAAGAACATACTCTTGAGGAAATTGATGAAATGTTAGAAAATCATGATATTGATGATACGATATTAGATGATATGGGAGTTATGACTTATGAAAATGTGTCAAAAATATTGAATCAAGAACAAATAACAGACAAAAAAACTAAAAGTTTTCTTACAAAGATTGTGAAAGATGCTAAAGCAAAAAGGGCGCAATTAAGTGGCCATAAAGCAACTGTTACAAAACGATTTAAGACGGGGGAATATTCAGAAAAGCAAAGAGATGAATACAATAAAAGAATAGATGACGGGAGACATATTTTAAATGAAGACATAAAGCACTATGAGAAAAAATTGCAAACAAAAAAAGGTTCCGGGATCAAAGGCAGAGGAAGAAAACAGATGGGTGGAAATATTGTATTTTATAATGATGTAAAGCAGCTTGTTAAAAAATTGGAATTGATTATTGGTGAAAGATTGGCAGGGAAATACCAGCATTGAGATGCGAAATACAGGAGTAGCTATCCTGGATATTTTTACTAAAGACTGCAAAAATCAATAGACCGCAATATAATAAATTGTTTAGTCAATATTTCAAAATATAATTAATATAACTTTATTATATAAATGGCACGAGAGATAGTATTATCATCTTATAGTGTAAAAAATCAAGGGAATAATAAACCTGAGGATTTTACAACAAAATTTACTAGACCTATAATTTTGGATAGTAATATGCAATATGTTATTGGTCTTAACAGAATTATCAATATGAGTTTTACATGGTTTAATGTTAATGCTGGATACAACAATCAATTAATCAAATATAGCTCCGATAGTGGTTCAACATTTAACAACATCACCTTTCCAGCCGGAGTATGGAATTATACAGACTTCAATACATATATTAAAGATATAACAAAAACTGGTGATACGTATCCTATCACTCTTGAATTCGATAATACAACATTTAGGGTCACGGTTACATTAGCTCAGAGTTATCGGCTTGATTTGACAGCAAGTAATTTTAATGACCTAATCGGGTTCGATAAGAAAGTATTAACAAGTGGGACAAACATTGGACCAAGGGTTCCAAATCTATCTCAAGATACAGATGTCCTCAATGTTCATTGTGATCTGATTAATGCTAGCCTGGTGGATGGTCAAGATACCGACATCATTTATTCATTTTCAACCAGTGTTCTCCAACCTAGTTATTCATTCACCTTAGAACCCCGGAGAGTCACCTACAATCCTGTGAATAAGAATACGATTTCTAGTATAAGGATTTATATCACCGATGGAAAAAGAAGATTAGTTAACCTGAATGGAGCAGATACATCTTTCTCACTAATTCTGAAAAGTTTAGAATAATATAACATAATAGTATAAATGAAACCATATGAATTCAAAAGATTTTTACCATCCAAAACTTGGTAAATTTGTATATCAACACAAAGGGTCTGGGCTTATCGTTGATAATATTTTCAAACCATTAAAGAGTGTGGCATCAGCTGTTTTCAATAAATTTGCGAAGCCTATAGCAAAGAAGGCAATAGAATCTGGGATATCTCATGCAGGTGATCGACTGGGTAAAGCAGTATCACAAAAGTCTGGAGACGTCATAATGAAAAGATTGGCTAATTTGAGAAAGGCAGCTACAAAACAAACAGCAAATGTTCCATCCTCACCCATTAAACAGCAACAGCAAGATGAAAGTACTGATATGATACTCAATAGATTGATATCAGGATCTGGTGTGAAAAAGAAGGCGTAGAGTAAGAGTAGTATAGAATCAATAAAATGATTGAAAACATCTATATGTTACAAAATTATGGTATATAATTGTAAAATTATGTAACATAATAATATATGGCTTTTAGAACAAGTGAATTTCTACAAAGATATGAGTTGGTACGATTCCAACTTGATGATGTAATCAGAGCCCCAGCTAACAATCAACACCAAGACAAAAATGGGTATAAATTTACAATTAATGATCGATCGAGCTTTTTCGATTGGTACAATGCTTATTTTGAGGTCCAGCTCCAGGTACAAAAATTGGCTGATGGTACAGCCTATGGTGCAGATCGTATAACAGTTATTAATGGAGCCCATAGTTTGATTAGTCACATGATGATAAAATCAGCAGGAAAGATCGTGTATGATACTGATAATCTCCATAAAGTGACTTATGTCAAGAACCTGCTTGAATATAGTGACGATTTTGCTCGTAGTGTTGCTAAAAACTCTTTATGGTATTTGGACACAGATGACACTACAGCCAATACTAATGCAGGGTTTGAGTTAAGACGTCTTTTAACGACAGGTAACCATGATGTTAATGTAGTCATACCTCTTAATCGTTACAGTTTCTTCGAAGAGCTTAGAGGGTCGAATGTTAGTCCCAATGCAACTTCAGTTTAATATACAGTTGCAGAATGACAATGAATTAATCTATAAGGCCGGTGCAGAAGATGACGGACGAGTTGTTATTGATAGATTACTACTTTGGGTACCCAAATTGACACCTAAGGACAGTCTATATGATAAGTTTGTTAGTTCTTTTTTGAAAGATGATAAATGGACATATCTGAGAGAAATGTATGAGGTGTCCGCACCAACACATAGTAGTGGATTCTTCCAAATCTCATCCAGTATTGATAATGTTAAGGCTATATTTGTATATCTACAAAGAGCTAAAACAAACAATGCAGAGGCGAATCCGTACCTGTTTGACACTTTTAAAGTAAATTCAGGTGATGATAATTGTACTCTTACAACATGTAGATTGGAATATGGTAATGGAGTATTCTACCCAGAGACTGAATACGATTCAGAATCAAAAGTAAGGATCTTCAATGATTTAATGTCCTATGGTATGAGAAGGAATGATTACAACAGCGGTACACAGCTTAACCTATCGAATTACAATGGTCTCTATCCACTAATCTATTTCGATCTATCATATCAAACAGAGAAAGTAACAAGAGACCCAAAGCAGTTGATCTTCAGGTATAAACTGAACGCCAATAGTGCTGGAAATAGTCCTTTCAGCATACATGCTATAGTCCTATATGAAGAGACAGTTGTCATTGACAAAGTTGGGAAATGAATTGGTTATAGTGTAAAAAGTAATAAATTACTAATCAAATAATATCATTATTTCATATATGTTTTATAACCAGAAAATTATATAACATATATTATATACAACAAATGACTCAACTTTATGAGATTAATGTGAAATTGTCTGACAATCAAAAGAAAAATCTTAGCAATGCTTTCCATAAAAGGGAGACGATTATTCTCAGGCTTTCAAATGACTCTCTTCATGGGAATGATACTCTATATGTCCCAGTAATGGTGAAAAAAAGGTTGGAGAAGAATCGGAATTTGGGTAAGGGTATGGACATTAAGCTTGCGAAAACAAATATTAGAAAACAAGTCGGTGGAAGTTTGTTAACTACCATTCTAACCCTTGGACGTGCAGCTTTACCTACTATTGGTAAAACCCTTGGTCTTTCAGCTCTTGCTGGTTTGGCTTCAGAAGGTGCTTCTCAAGTGGTTAAAGCAATATCTGGAAGAGGTGTACAGTCGGGTGGTTTTCTTATACCCCAAAACAAAATTAATAAGCTCATCGAATACAAGGATTTGTTATCCATGAAACAAAAACGGGACATATTAGATGCCTCCAATCAGGTTCAGGTGTTCGTGTGAAACCAACAAAAACACAATCAGGTGGATTCCTGGGTACTCTGTTGGCTAGCATCGGTGTTCTATTACTCCTAAATGCTCTAACTGGGTAAAACTGGTAGCGGTGCTCCTCGAATGGGTGCTATTAAGAAAAAGGGGGGTAAGGGAGCTCCAAGAATTGGTGCATATAGACCACCACCTCCATTTTATGGGAGTTGGCCCGATAATACGATAGGTATGGGGGTTAAAAAAGCTCCGAAAAAAAAAGCTCCGAAGAAAAGAGGCGAAAGGGTTGCTATTAGGGAAAAAACTCACCATTCAATGGCATCCCACTTCTAGGAGCAATACTGTAAAACCGAAATTCCACAAAGACATCCCGTTAAGTAATCATGATCTAATAAAATGGTGTAGATATTTAAACATCCCAATCAGTGATGTTCTGTCAAGGGATGAAAGAGTTCCACATAATCAAAGCCAAGCATTATTTATTTACAATCTGGAACCTAGTTATATGGCAGGATCTCATTGGGTTACAACTTATGTAAAAGACAACGTGATAAATTATTTTGACAGTTTTGGTATGCCTCCATTTCAAGAGATTGTAAATCATGCGAAAAGAAGGAATATGACACTGCTTCACCAAAACAACCAAATCCAAAACATAAAAACGTCTACATGTGGCTACTTCTGTTTATACTTTCTGAGCGAAATGAATAAGGGGAATTCGTATTATAATTTATTGCAAGTATTTGACATATATAACACAATGAAGAATGAGAGATTCCTCGAACATTATTTTAGAAATATCTAACTTATATATATAAATGGTTAAATCATATTGCGTTAGACAGAAGAAAGTCACTGAATGTGTTCCAGGAAGCGAACGATATGTGAAAACTAAAAATGGTCGAACTATGTTGAAATGTATTTGCGTTGAATGCGGAATTACTAAATCTCGTTTTGTTTAAAACCCAGGGAAACTAAAAAGCCCGTCTGAAGGGGCGGGCTTATTTGATATAGCAAATTCCCACAGTCTTGGTGAAATAGCCGCTAAAAGCGCTTTAAAAGGTTTATATAATTTAGGTAGAATCGGAGCATCAAAGGCAATTAAAACTGATTTTGCAAAACGAAAGATTAAAGGTACTGTAAACAAATACCTTGATCAAGCGCTTGACAGTTTTACTGGTGATATAAGCCGAAAACTGGACCCTCTTCATGGTGGTGGGATTGATATTCATAAGGCCATCGGGAAGCTTCCGAAACCAAAAGGAGGGTGGACATTACCCGGTCATAAATATACTGGGCCTTATAATGATTTAGAGAGTCAAGTGAAATATGACCCAACAACTGGCCAAATATTAGAAATATATGACCAACCTACAGGAAGAACGGATGCCATTGCCATGCAGCACGATGTCGATTATTCAGTCTGCAAGGATGATAGGAAATGTAAAAATAAGGCAGACCGAAAAATGGTTCAAGCTTTAGACAACATACCGTATAATGAAAGACAATGGGGGCATTGGTTGGCTAGAAACACGATTGATGTAAAACAAAAACTTGGATTAGGTGTTAAAAGGAAGTCAAAAAACGTAAAAAGGAGTTGAGTAATGATTGGGCTGAACTCCTTGCAAATGAACTACATAAACCAATCAAACGGAAATTTCAAAAGAGACGTGTTATTGTTAATGGAATAGATGATATTTGGAGCGCTGACCTTGTAGAAATGCAGAAGTTTTCAAAATGGAATAAAGGATATAGATATTTGTTAAACATCATTGATGTGTTTTCGAAATTTGCTTGGAGCATCCCTATTAAAAATAAAACAGGTGAATACAATCACTGAATCATTTGATGATGTTATTAAAAAATCAAAACGGAAACCTAAATTTATTTGGGTAGACCAAGGATCTGAATTCTATAATAAAACTTTCAAAGACTGGTTAAAGAAAAGTAATATTGAGATGTATTCTACTTTCAATGAAGGTAAAGCTGTTGTTATTGAGAGATTTAACAGAACATTAAAATCTAAAATGTGGAAACAATTTACAGCTCAAAATACAACACAATATTTAGACATGCTACCAAAACTATTAAATGAATACAACAGTACAAAGCATTCAAGTATTAAAATGACTCCTACAGAAGCAAGCTATAAAGAAGAATGAAGGTTTAGTATATTTCAATTTATACGGTAATATGGAAGCCTCAAAACAGAAGCCGAAATTCAAAATAGGCGATAAGGTTAGGATAAGCAAATACAAAAGACCAGTTTTTGATAAGGGTTATACAAGCAATTTTAGTGAAGAAATATTTATTGTTGATAAAATTCAAAACACAACACCAGTCACTTACAAACTAAAGGATCTCAATGATGAAGAGATACAAGGGAGTTTCTATCAACAGGAGTTATTGAAAGCTAAACAAGATGTTTTTTTATAGATAAGGTTATCAAAAGAGACCATAAGAAAAAACAAGCTTTGGTATCATGGTCTGGTTATCCAAAAGAATTTAATTCATGGATACCATTAAAAGATGTCAAAAATATATAATGTTTATATATATCATGAGTGGCATTGAGAAATATATCAAAAAAATAAATTTTCAAATTCAGGAATGTGAAGATGAAATAGGCAATCTTCATGATAAAATATATGATAATGAGCGTAGATTGGATCTGTTACAATATAAAAAGAAATTATTGAAACTTTATCATAAAAAAATACATGAAATTGATGAAGATATAACATTGAAACAGTTATTGAATATTATCTGCAATGAGATAGAAAACAATAGATACGATGATGAATGTAATGTGTTGAAACAAACCAAAGTGGATAATGTCAAATATCTCAAACGTGAAAATAATATTTTTGCACCTGTGAATACAACAAGTAATGCAGATTTCGAGAGATTGAGAGACATTCATTTGATTAATGAGACTTGGCTTTAAAAAATACAATCAGTAACATTAGAACACTAATCAGGGATTTAAAGGATATGTGAGATGATTTAAACATAATTATCTAACATATATATAAGTTCTCAGTTCATACTGTATTTGTTACTTTTTGGTAGCCAAAAACATAATTATTTCTGGCTATTCATTTTACATTTTTTATTGTGAATATATTTATAATTATTTTTGTATGTATTATCACATTTTGTACATTTATATTCTTTGTTTTGCCATCTTTTGACAGCTTTCATTTGGTGTTTCTTTTTGTCTTCATCTGAGACTCTTTTTGGTCTTTTGTTATCTGATGTTTTGTAGTTATCAGGCATACCCTCTTTTTTGATATACTCAAATTTATAAAAATTTCCATTTAATTTTGATACACCTGATTTACAATTATTAATACCTTCACATGTCATTTTAACAATACCAGCATTTATTTGGAGACGTTGTCGAACAGCATACATACTATTAAAATATGAAACTTCTTTTGTGACAATATTAGTTGCTTTCACACACTTTTTATTTTCATGATTTTTGGCAACAAATGAATAATCTCGATTCTTAGCTGATTTTTTACAATTCTGTTGTTGTGTCATTATTTGTAAATTACATAAGCGATTGTCTTCCTTATTATTATTAATATCATCATCATCTAGGCCTATTGCGCCAATGAGGCGCACAGGGCCTGATTATTATTAATATGAAAAGTGATTGATCATATTATTAATATGATCAATCACTTTTCCTTCAGGAATAAGACCATTGAAACATTCCCAAATGAATCGATGGACATAATATGATTTTTGTTTACCACCATATTTTCTCACTAAACACATAAGGTATCCATTATTATGATGATTACCTGTGTGAGGTACCTTCTTGATGATATTGATTACATTTCCATTATCATCTGAGGCATATAAATCATAAACTGGGTGAACAGAATAAACGCACTCATTGATTTCAATCTTACTCATTATAATATAGTATTACATAATATTCCTTTAAAAGGGTTTAGATTCATGAAATGGCTTAAAGAGATATCACTTATATAATATATAGAATGGAAAAAATAATCTCATATAATAATATGAATAAAAGTGATCTCAAGAAATTGAGTAAATCACAACTAATTAAACTGTTAATGAAACAGAATGCTAAGACAACCCCAAAAGTTGTAATAGTAGATGACGAAAAACAACATAGGAGACCAGTTCCTACACCGAGAAAATCTGTCAGGCAGATGGTTAAAAATTATGAAGACAATATCATTTTACCACCTATTGAGTTCAGAGATGATTACAAACCAGTTCCAGCACCAAGGACAAAGAAAATAAAACCAATTCCAACACCTAAAACCAAAAAACCAGTTCCATTGCCAAGGACTAAAATAGAGCAAACAGACAAAGCTCTTAAAGGCTATACAAAGTCTTATGAAATTGATATAAAAAACAACAAAGACCCATTAGTTCAACTACAAAACACTAGAAAGGGTATTGAATACCAGCTCATAAACATATTAACATCGATGAAAGGTTTCAAGTTCGTTGAGACATTAAAGACAACATTCACAAAATTGTCTGATGGTGAAATCACATATAAAACAGCATACTTCAATAGTGTAGCACAAACAATTATCAACCACAATAACATCGCTGAAGATTTGCAATTGTCCAAACAACAGATATTAAATAAAATTGCACAGTGGATATCTGAAGGCTCCGGATGGACTATTAAATCGGTTGATAATCATTATCTCAACATAGTAAAATATCAACCAATGAGAGGCTCTTCATACATTAAATTACCACAAGAACTACGAAATAGTGCCAAAGGTTTGATTAACATGAAAAACGAAGACAATCAGTGTTTTAGATGGTGTCACATCAGACATTTGAATCCGCAGAATAAATACTCACAGAGAACTAAAAAAGTTGACAAGCAATTCATTGAAAATTTAGATTATTCGGGGATTGAATTCCCAGTCACCACCAAACAGTACAACAAGATTGAAAAACAAAATAATATCAACATAAATGTTTTCGGTTATGAAGATAAACAACCATATCCAATTTATGTCTCAAAAGAAAAATATGCAGACCGTATGAATCTGCTTCTTATAACAGAAAATGAAAACAAGCACTATGTCTTGATTAAAGATTTTAACAAGTTAATGTACAATCAGACAAAACACAAAGAAAGAAAACATTTCTGCATGTATTGTCTTCAATGCTTCAGCTCTGAAAGAGTATTAACTGATCATAAAGAAAACTGTATACAAGTGAATGGCACACAAGCGATAAAAATGCCTGAGAAGGATAATAATATACTAAGATTCAACTTTCATAAACAACTGCCAATACCATTTGTGATCTATTCCGATTTTGAAGCTGTCACTGAAAAAAAAAATGCAGACCGTATGAATCTGCTTCTCATAACAGAAAATGAAAACAAGCACTATGTCTTGATTAAAGATTTTAACAAGTTAATGTACAATCAGACAAAACACAAAGAAAGAAAACATTTCTGCATGTATTGTCTTCAATGCTTCAGCTCTGAAAGAGTATTAACTGATCATAAAGAAAACTGTATACAAGTGAATGGCACACAAGCGATAAAAATGCCTGAGAAGGATAATAATATACTAAGATTCAACAACTTTCATAAACAACTGCCAATACCATTTGTGATCTATTCCGATTTTGAAGCTGTCACTGAAAAAATACATGGTTGTCAACCCAATAATGATAAATCATACACACAGGCTTATCAGAGGCATACAGACTGTGGTTATGGATATAAGGTCATTTGTTGTTATGATGATAAACATACCAAACCAATACAAATTTACAGAGGTGAAAAAGCCGTTTACAAATTTATGGAAGCTGTGCTGGAGGAAGTTAAATATTGTAAGAAGGTTATGAAAAAAGATTTCAATAAACCATTAAGAATGACTAAAGATGATGAAGAGGAATTTCAAAAAGCTGAAAAATGTCATATTTGTAATAAAAAATATACTGAGAAAGATATTCGAGTTCGAGACCACTGTCATATTACTGGAAAATATAGAGGCTCTGCTCATCAAGAATGTAATCTGAAACTTAGAGTAAATCCAGAAGAAATAAAAATTCCTGTCATATTTCATAATTTGAGAGGTTATGATTCACATTTCATCATGCAAGAGATTGGTGAAATTGTTAAGAAGCATACATATACAAATAAGAAAGGTGAAAAGTGTCAAATGAATATCAATGCCATACCTAACAACATGGAGAAGTATATGGCTTTCATGCTTGGTAATCATCTTACCTTCATTGATAGTTTCCAATTCATGAGCTCTAGTTTAGACAAACTAGTGAGTAATCTACCAAGAGAATCATTAAAATATACCTCTCAAAAATTCAAAGGTAAAAAGCTTGATTTGATGGCTTGAAAAGGAGTATACCCTTATGACTACATGGACAGTTTTGATAAATTCAATGAAAAACTACCAACAAAAGAAGACTTTTTTAGTATCATGAATAATGAGCATATAAGCAATAAAGATTATCAACATGCTCAGACTGTATGGGAAACATTCATGCTTAAAACAATGGGTGAGTATCATGACTTGTATTTGAAATCTGATATCCTTCTATTAGCTGATGTGTTTGAAAACTTTAGGAAAACATGCTTAGAATACTATAAACTTGATCCATGTCATTATTTCACATCTCCTGGTTTGTCATGGGATGCTATGCTAAAAATGACTGATATCAAATTAGAGCTTATGACAGATGTTGATATGTTTCAATTTGTTGAAAAGGGTATGCGTGGTGGTATATCATATATAGCCAATCGATACGGAAAGTCAAATAATAAATACATGAAAACATACGATGAGAAGGCTCCCTCAAAGTATATCATGTATCTTGATGCCAACAATCTGTATGGTTGGGCAATGAGTCAATATTTACCAACTGGTGGTTTTAGATGGTTAACAGATAAACAAATCAACAAATTAGACCTAGCTAAATACAAAGGAGATAGTAATAAAGGTTTGATATTAGAAGTTGATTTAGAATATCCTGAAGAACTACATGACCTTCATAATGACTACCCACTAGGACCGGAAAAGGTTAAAGAAGGTGAAAACATGTTGTCAGAATATTGCAAAAAAATAGCGGCTAAATATCAAATATCAACTGGTTTAGTTCATAAATTGATACCAACATTAAGCAACAAAGAAAAATATGTGCTCCATTATAGAAACCTACAATTATACACTGATCTCGGTTTAAAAATAACTAAAGTTCATCGAGTATTAGAATTTGATCAGTCCGCATGGTTAAAACAATATATCGATTTCAATACACAGAAGAGAACAAATGCAAAAAATGCTTTTGAGAAAGACTTCTTCAAGCTTATGAACAACAGTGTATTTGGAAAAACGATGGAAAATATTAGAAAGTGAGTAGATGTCAGATTAGTAACTGATGAAAAGAAACTATTAAAAATGGCTGCTAAACCAACATATGTCAGCAGTAAGATATTCAATGAAAATCTAGTAGCTGTGCATAAGATTAAAGAAACACTTACCCTAAACAGGCCGGCTTATGTGGGTATGTGCATTCTAGATCTTAGTAAGACATTAATGTATGATTTTCATTATAACTACATCAAAAAGAAGTATGGAGACAAAGCTAAGCTGCTATTTACCGAAAACCGATAGTCTTACATATGAAATCGAAGCTGAAGATGTCTACTCAGACTTCTGGAAGGATAAAAATAGATTCGATAACAGTGATTATGCTCAAGATTCACAATATTTTGACAAGACAAATAAAAAAGTAATTGGTAAATTCAAAGATGAGGCAGCAGGTATACCAATAACCGAATTCGTCGGATTGAGATAAAAAATGTATAGCTATATAAAAGACAACCAAAAAGGAGGTAAGACAGCCAAAGGAATTAAAAAGAATATAATAAAAAATGACATCAAACATGAAAATTATAAAGAGGTTCTAAATGTATCATACAATGAAAACAATCCGAAGCAATAACCATCAACTTGGAAGCTATGAGCTTAATAAAGTGTCATTATCTTTCTTTGATGATAAGCGGTATATTCACGATAATGGTGTGACAAGTCACGCATATGGACATTATGCTATTAACAACTAAAATAATATTTCTTTACCTTTTAACATATTAGTATTCATTAATTTGGAGAAGATATATTGTTATTTGCTATAAGGATCCTTTTTATGACGACTATAAAATTGAAAAATATTTCCACGTCATAAACTTTTCTGAGAATCAAATCCGAGAATCATGTCACGCAAAGGAAATCACGCAATGGAATAAACGCACCATTTGTTTTTATTAACATATAGTTTAATTATTTTATGGAAACATATAGTTTAATTATTTTATGGAAACATATAGTTTTCCAAAAACTGGTTTACATTAAATGGAAACAAAAAAACTGGTTACCATCATATGGAAAGTAGTATAGAGTTGGGTTGGTATCAGATCAAAAATAATTATTTTTGATCTGGTGCCCCCAACTCTTATACTACTTACCTTGACAATATTCAATTCTTTTAAAACAGTGAACATATCATTAGCATTTTATGAATATTTTTAATTAGCAATTTTACTCGCTCTTTTGTCACTTTCTTCGCACATAATTATTACATGTATGTCATTTTTCACACATTTTCTTTTCGCTGTATATATTTTTAC
>JAJGOT010001242.1:0-40971 GCA_022457155.1 Cladopsammia gracilis
GCTTCGTTCTTGAATTTAAGGATGGCAGACACGCCATTTCCAATAGCTAAATTAGCGGAGGTTTCACGATTTCTTTATGCGGAATCCTTATGTCTAAATTGGATGGTAATGTGGGCTATGACCACATCCTGCTCACAGAAAAATCGTAAGAGCTTGAGGGCTTTGAATGGAATGGCTGGTGGTTTGATTCCCAGTATGTGGGTTTAGCGGCAGTTAGCTATCTTCGGGGCATCGGTGTCGCCTGTCCTTTTATATCGATGTTAGATTGGTAGGAGAACTGTTCGCTAAAGAGGGCTTCTGGTCCCGCCATATAAGTCTGCGAGACACTCTTTTATGTAGAAGGTTGGCGGAGGCCTCCCTTTATGTTGTTTGTCGAGTTTTAATTATGTGGGGGGTACTCCCTTGGTTTAGCAAAGTACATCATTGTCCCAGTTGCGCGGATATCATACCTGGGTGTGTTGGCTGATTCGCACTTGCGGGCGTTTTGATTCCTGATGTTAAGAAACAAAGGTGTGTGGTGTTAGGAGAGAGCCTCCTTGCCCGCAGGGATTCGGTGCCTGTCAAGGCTCTCCAAAAGCTTATGGGAAGGTGCATTTCGTTTACGCTTGCATTCCCCGGGGCAACATGTTATATATACGTGAGTTGGCGTCAGCTATTAGGGCGGCTTCGGGAAAGCAAAATTCCACTTTTCGCCCATGTTGTGAGAGGAATTAGTGCACTAGCGTTTCCTGGATTCTTGGTCCGAGTATATTCCGTGGAGAAAGAAGTAACATGTGGCACTCAGGCTAACAACGGACGCATCATTGTCTCGTTGGGCAGGGGTGATTCACACAAACTCAGGGGAATTGACATTTGGCGATTTTGGGAGGACCTTCTCTCGTTGAATATCAATGTTAAAGAAATGTGGGCTGTGGCAGAGCTCTAGAATCTCTTCCGCCGGAAGTTCGAGATTGCTGCCTCGATATTCAAGGGGGTGACCAGGCTATTATTTATACCTGGCATGGTATGAGGTTCTCGTTGCAAGGATTTGAAACGCGTAGAAAAGCGCTTTTATTTTGTTTATTGTGAGAAAATATTGCTTTATCAATGATCTTTGTCCCTTCAAACATGAATGTGGCGGACTGGTTTCCACGAAAGCTGTTTCGTAACGACGCTATGCTGTCACCAAGATGCTGGCAGATTGTCTAGACGGAGTTTAGAGGTGGAAATGGTCATTTTCTTTTCCTCTGTTCTCACAGTCTTTACCCAGAGTCCCAAGACTGTTTGTCCCGGCAGTCGGCTGTTCGTGCGGTTTTTACCCTAAAGATGAGGGATTTTTACTTTGCCAACGGTGTGGTCATGCGATATGTGGAACAGGTCCACCCTCGTCTTAGTCCTTGAAAGCTCCTGTAGACCTTCCGATCCACGAATTGAAGCTCGACGGGAAGACTTACTGAGACGAAAACAGTCAACTCCATATTGTAGCCAAGAGTTGTCTTTGGAGAGAGAGTTTGGAACATTTTTGCAGAAGTTGTCGCCGCCTTGAGATCTCCACTCAGCTACCCGGATGATGTTATCCGTTTTCTAATCTGAAAGGATCATGGGGGTAAAACGAAAGTGCATGTACACATGTGTCCTGCCTTTGGGACCAAGAGGCCTTCTAAGTGCCCTTGGCCCACGCGATTGGTATTTAGGACCGTGGACTCCTTAATTAAAAGAAACTCAGAGCGATCTTCACTGCGCAAGGGTGAGGTTCGGATAACTCAGGTGTTCCCGGTTATGGTAACCCCGCAGCATCGAGAAGGGTGAAGGTTTATCTCACATCGGTAAGCGCAGAACAGCTTCAGGCCAGGGTCTCCCCTTCACAAGCGGAGCCTTTTTTGCTGAATGACCTGATCGCGATCTCGGATCTTATCCCGGCGCAGTCGATTGAACGAACCAGGTTTAGTTTCTAAGATCTTCGTTTTAGCTCGGAGTTAACCTTTCTTTAAAGCTATGGTTTTTGCTGGGGACCGTGATTTAGGCAGAAGGGAGACCCAAGAAATTCTATATTTTCCACAGGGAGGGGGGCCTCCTGTTCAACCATATGTATACGAAAACGCTGCGGGGTGGCTCGAACAATTTATTCGCCTTCATACCGTGTGGAAACAATAATTTGATTGTCATGTTACGGCGATACAGGCTTATATCTTCATTTGTGACCTATTGACAGTTCGCTTGCGGCATATACCGTTTTCGTCCATTAAATTCGTCGGGGGGGGGGGGGTTTAGGGCCGCCCCGTTTGACTCTTCTGCAGCACAGGCTTGTCTTTTTCTTTATCTTCAGTACCTGCCTCTTGTTAGTGTTAGTTGGGTCGCGCAACATTACCCTTCATGGCTTGAGAAGTGGCTCTGTGATTTCGTTGGTGTTAGATGGCACTCCTATGTCTGATATCCTTTCTCATGTGGGCAGGAAGACATCGAAAACAGCGGAACTTTCAATTCAAGTTGAATAAAGTATTCTGTCCGGGAGGACCAAGTGACGACCTTGGATTTCGTTGGCCTCCTGAGCTTTACAACAAACGAAATAGTTTGCCAGGATTCACTACAGCTTTTGGCTCTTACATGTAATAAAAGCTTGTATTTCTGTAAAGTTGTAGATGTATACTTATCCACGTTGGGGATTGGAGAGGAATTGGGTTTGGGAGGTGAATTTAGGATTGGGAGTGTTAAGACGATAGAGAGAGGTTCGTACAGGTTAGATCTGGGGTACCACGGGGACCTGAGACAGGGAGAACTTGTCCCATACCTTAATGCTAATTAGTCAGAGGAAGGGATAAGGTACTATTCATACTCATGTAATATTCATTATCCCGCGCGATGACGTAATTGGCATTATATAAGGTAGAATAATATATGCAAATGTGTCAGTTCGCAAAGATTTCCATGGAGGGAGTCAGCCCTCCCCCCCCACACCCTTTCGCTGACTACATTAGTACTCTGTGTCCCTTGTTGTACTCTCAACAGGGAGAACTTGTCCCATACCTTAATGCTAATTAGTCAGAGGAACGGATAAGGTACTAATCATGCAGTTAATCATTTGATCGATCATGTTGATTTTGATAATTTATTCGAAACTCCATCACCGATTCTCCAAAACGCCTGTCTTTAAACAATCCTGATTAGATTGTTTCAAGGATTTAAAAGCGAAAAAAAATATGTACAAAGTTCTAAACTATGTGGACTGGACTGTGCATATTGATAGATTCCAGATTGTATATTGTGAATTGCTAATATGCATGTAAAACTCTAAAATGAAAACAGGGTGAAAACTGAGACCAAACGAGCCAGTTTCGAAGCCCATCGGGCTCCTTGTTTGTCTTGATTTAGTTTCGGATATTTTCCCGATTTTGGAATCGTACGGCTCAATATTTCAATGCCTGCTAAAAGTACGCAGTGAAAAAATTGGACGAAGGTTCTTCTCCGGACCAAGTAAGTTGTTGGGCCGGTCTCTTTGGAATCAAGCAAGAAGTTATCGGATTTTCCTCGCTACCGTTCTGGTATGTTTTGAATGTTCTATCTTGATTTTGCTGCGGTTCTCTGCCTGATTTGATAAGCTTTCACCTAAATACCGACGTCGTTCTTCGCGATGTTCTACGGTACGGTGCAATTCGCTGTATGTCTTGTATCATTAATTCACTGACCGGCCGTGCCAGGCGAACGCAGATTAACTTTTATTTAACAGTGCTCGAAATTGCGCCTGTATCGGGCGCATTTCGCAGTTTTGTGACTAAAATTTGTCTAGCTAATAAAGGAATTATATTTAACAGTCTTGTGTCTTACTTTTGTGACTAAAATTTGTCTAGCTAATAAAGGAATTATATTCAACAGTCTTGTGTCGTACTTGCAACTGGTAGTTGTAATTTTATCCGAGAAATCCTGCGAAATTCACGTTGAATGTTGCGTGTCTTAATCGTCGATTTCATGCTCCATTAACGCGGTGTCCAAGAAGTTTATCACGGGAACACTTTTTCAGGCTTTCTCAGAAATTTCTCATTTCCGGTTCTGGTATTAGTACATGTACTGAGGAGTATGATTTCAGAATCGGAGAAATAACCGAAATGAAATCAAGACAGATATTAAATGTAAGGAGAAATTAAGACTCGGAAAAAAATCCGAGTCCCAGATGGGATTTGAACCCACGACCCTCCGTGATCTAGTCGGATGCTCTAACCACTGAGCTACTGGAGACTCTATGGTGAGCAAGGGTCAATTTGTGGGTCTTGACTGGAACCGGGTTCTTGACTGGAACTGGGTTCAAATCCCATCTGGGACTCGGATTTTTTTTCCGAGTCTTAATTTCTCCTTACATTTAATATCTTTATTGTTGTTTCATCGTTATACTCACTTTGGAGGTTGGTTGGCTGCATCTTGATATGCTTAAATGTGACAGCGCGATGCTGTTAGTGAGTTTCACATGTGCTAGTCATTGCTTGGCTGTGTAGCCGCACGATGCGGTTCCAGTCAAGACTCACAAATTGACCCTTGCTCACCATAGAGTCTCCAGTAGCTCAGTGGTTAGAGCTTCCGACTAGATCACGGAGGGTCGTGGGTTCAAATCCCATCTGGGACTCGGATTTTTTTCCGAGTCTTAATTTCTCCTTACATTTAATATCTTTATTGTTGTTTCATTGAAATCAACACAAATATACTATTTATATGTCGGAAAAATCTGAGACCTTTCGGAGTACACAGCACGGCAGGATTTTGCCCGATCCCACGGCGATAGCGTGAATTTGTTTGATGTCGGCCCGACGTTTTTGCCTGCGTGACATATCTCGCGACATGGCCCGTTTAAACAGTGACTGAATTAATTCATGAAACTGAGGTACTAGGTCAAGACGAGGTGCCACGGGATAAGGAGACGCACTATAATCTATGATTACTACTAGTTTAGTATTTCTTAAATTGATTATCCTTAAGCTGTGAACTGCGTATTGTAAATAGTACGTAGAAATAATGGTAAAGTCTTGATTTGACGTCATCTAATTAGCATTTTGTAAATTCAAATCTCTATAACTCACTAACAAGAATATTTCACTATTCGACTTTTCAACGTACATTGAGTTGACTAAAAAAAAATTGGGGGTTACTGTTAGGTGCACTTTAAGCGTGCCAAGCGAAAACGATAAAACGGTGAGCATTCATCCTTTTGAAACTGAAATATACCATCGATGAAACAAAAACAAATTTAAAAGTATCTGGCCTCCTCAACGAAACAATCCAGAACGGAAAGAAGCGAGAAAAATCTGGTAACTTCTTTTTTTTTTGTAAAAAAAACATGTTAAGGCAAAAAACGTGGACGGATATCTCTGATCTGTATTGTATGTTTGTCGCATCAGTACATCAAGAGAAAATTGTTAATGCAGCCGAATTATCTTTATTAGTTATATTAATACATGTAGCATGAACTAGCTATAGCATGAACTAGCTATAGCATGGACTGTAATGATGTATGAAAGAGAATTAAGTTCGTTCATGTTTCTTTGTGCTTAAATTCTTCTAAAATTTACAACTGGTTCTTGATCCTTAGCTAATTTCCTGCCAAAGAAAGTACTGCAAAAATCCAACGACCAAAAACCAATTACCCACAGGAGGCCAAAGCATAATTTTGTAATAATAATTATTAAAATTTGTATAGAGAATTAAGAAATAAAGAAGTAAATGGCCAGCTGAGGATAAATTGCTTGGGCTTCTTATTCGGGCTTATTTCATACATGTATTTGGAGAGGTTCCTTACCTGGGAATGATGCACCTTCTTCACTTGTTCCAAAAGCCTTCTTTTCAGGCTGAGGTACTTTCTCTGAAGGTACATGTAGTAACTGCTGTTCGGCAGAGTATTCCACTTTTGATGTTTTCACACTACCTTTAGAAGGCCCTGCATAAAATTGCATGATAATTATTATCTGCTAAATACAGTTGAAGCTATCTGAGCAGAAACTTTCATAAGTGGACAGCTCTACTGGTGGCCATCTTGACAAAACCCCATTTGACTTATGCAGTTATAAAATTATTACAGCAACCGTAAGTGGCCAACTCTGGCCAGTTGCAGCTACGTTTTCTGATATTCCAGAGGCAGTCCATGGACAAGAGCTTTGACTATACACAGTTCAATTAGCAAACTTCACAGTGAAACAGCCAAAATTACAAAAGTAATGACAGAGTCATGGTGAAAACAGCAATCCTATTTAAGTTGTAGGTTATATAAGACATTCAATAGCCCAATTTTGATATATTAAAATTGAACTTGAAACAAAAGACATCACGACGAGGATTAGGGGAATGATAGTAGGGATTTATATGGTGTATTCCCCTAAGACTCGTAGTGATGTCTTTTGATTCAAGTTTAATTTTAAAATATTGAAATTGGACTATTTTTTAAAGGAAAATTGTTCGGCTTGAGGCACCTTGGATAACTTTTCTGGATAAAATAATTATTTGCTTCTTCTCAAAATGCAAGATTTTCTGTTTGACCTGGTTGAAAATTTTTCAAA
This sequence comes from Cladopsammia gracilis, assembly GCA_022457155.1. Lineage (NCBI taxonomy): Eukaryota > Metazoa > Cnidaria > Anthozoa > Scleractinia > Dendrophylliidae > Cladopsammia > Cladopsammia gracilis. The sequence goes on from JAJGOT010001242.1 coordinate 6,513, forward strand.
TTTTACCTCTGATAATATTTTGTAAATTCCACCATGATGTCAGAATACCGCAAGTGTAACTCTCCCTATTTTTCTGACATCATGTGTAGCCAACAAATGTACAAATGTAAACAAAACTTTGAGGAACTAACAAAATCATTAAAATGAAGATCTAGAATTAACCACAAAATATTCATTGTAACATTTGGATCAACATACCTGTCCAAAAAAAATGCTAGCTGTGGCAAAGCGCCAGTAGAGACATGTTTAAGTAAATACATTTAAAAAGCTGACGGACTGAGCGGAGCAAATCAAGAGATTCTGTTGTGTGTGGTTTATGCGATGTATAGTGCACCTATAACAAAGGAGTCACGATGCTATTAATTGAAAAGTAAGTGTTTGTTGATTTCATGGGGATTAGCATCCAGTTTCCGGGTTACCATGATAATTATGAGAAAGACTACAAACTGTCATGTGTTGGGTAGCATGATTCCGAGCGACTGCCTTAGTTCCGTCTAGTAAATCTCGTAAATGTTTGTGGACACAGTCATGTACATAATGTAATCTTATTCCTGTTTCACAATTTACAATGTTTAACAAAAAGTACAAGCAGAGCAGTACATAAATCTTTTATTTTTACGAATCCCGACTATTGGCCCGCATGTAGACCAGTTTTCACTAAATTGTTATAAAACCAAAACCAAAGTAACGAATGTGGCCAATCACAAAAAGTAAAAATTAATTCATTTAGCCGGAGCCAACTGCAGGAAAACGTTTGCAAAAAAGTCCAATTGGTTTTGATCGTTAGAAATGAAAAGTAAATACCCCAAAGAACACTCAACCGTCGATAAAGTCTAAACTATACATCCTACAAAGCTGTTTCTAACAAGGAATGTAGATACCAGTGTTACAATCGTTCACAAAAAGTTTCAGGTTTTAAAGACGTTTTGCTTCACATTTGTGAAGGTTTTAAATGTGTCACGCAATTCGTCACGCTATTTCAGATAAGCGGTGAAAATAAACAAAATTGCACCAGTTCTTTTTGCATTATAGATGCTTATAGGCTGATTTTGTGGAACGTTTATTAAATCTAATTTTTTGTGATAAGATTTTTGGTGTAATTAAGACTGAAGTTTTGGCCGCCATGTTTGTGTCCCTAAGCGGGATACAAAGATAGCCGCTCCATATATTTGAACTAACTAGTAGTTCCATATTGGAAGTGAAGTGCTGCCACATTGCGAGATGTGTCACGCTAGCTAAGCGAATCTTGAAAATGTCGGGCTGACATAAATCCCGGCATAGTAAATCGAACCCAATCGAACTAAATTTCAATCGAAAATTGATTGAAAATTGAACTCACCGAAAAGAAAAAAAATCAATCGAACCCAATCGAACGCTTCGATTTTCCAACTCGTTATTTGTGTAAAACAGGCGTTTAAAATCCATAACCAGATCTTGGAAGCCCGAGTTACTTCAGCCCGGAGTGTAGCGCACGTGTTTTTCGTAAACGAAGAAATACCGCAGAAATGGCTTCAGATGCGCTGTGGATTGTAAGCTTCAAATGCGTAGTAAAAGGCTACCAGGAATGCCGCTTTGACGTCATTGTATTTTTGCATAAAAGTAACCCTTCCAGTTGTCTTGCCGCAATTGTAAGTTAGCTAAAAATGGAAGGGTACAACAATTTCAGAATGCGCCCGTTGGAATAATGATAGCTATGCTCTGTGCTGTTCTGTTCTGTTCGGTTCTGTTAACTGCCGTGGACAGTTTATAAACGGGGTTTCTGTTATTGAATAAATTGTAAAAAAGCACAAGAAAAACCATGGGCTTGCTTTGGGCTTGCTTTGTATAGGTTTACCAGAGCCAATCGAACGCAATCCATTCAATTGTGTTCGATTGAGTTCGGTTTCCGAACTCAGTCGAACACAATCAGATGGATTGAGTTCGATTGAGTTCGATTTGTTCGATTGAATTCGATTTGGTCGGAAATCGAACTCACTGAAAGTCCGGTGTTCGATTTCGTTCGATTGCCGAACTCAATCGAACTCAATCCACGGATTGAGTTCGATTGAGTTCGATTTCCGAACGTTCGATTCACTATGCCGGGATAAATCAAATTTATGCCATTGCCATGGAATTGGGCAAAATCCTTCAGTTCTGCCGTGCTGTGCACTCCGAAAAGTCTCAGATTTTTCCCACATGTAAATAATCTATTTGTCTTGATTTTGTGTCGGTTATTTTCCCGATTCTGGAATCATGTGCCTCAGTATACGCCTTAATCAGTTGATCATGGACGAAGGTTCTTCTCCGGTACAACCTAGGTGCTGATTGCTGTGGAATCAACCCAAACGTTGTCAGTTTTTCCTTGCTTCTACATAGCTTTTAAGAACAATTTAAAAACATTAAATCCTACGGGACTATGAGAGCGTGGTGCGAGAATTTTAAGACACGTTTTACTACTTTTATATTTTATATTATATTTTACACTAAGTTATATAAATATTGTAAATATTTCAATTCGTAATTCATTTTTAATTAAGGTTAACTTAAATTTATAAACTTAATCTTAAATTTATACTTTTCTAATGAAGTTTTATTTTGTGTCTTTTATCTTTATTATTACGTGGCGTACCTGGAAACGAGCTCTTTAGCTAAGCGTACCGACCACGCTAAATAAAGGATTGATTGATTGATTGATTGATTGATTGAATGTAGTGTGCTTTCAATGCTATACTGACGGTTATGTGCCTGCTTTTAGTAACACGCGCAAGCGATCTCAAGGTCACGTATGCAAACAATTTTAGCTACCGTAGTTGCTTTCATCTGTTTTGAATCAAGTCCAGCAATTTTCATTTCTCTCTCTCAAGCGACTAAAAAAACTATAAAAATATTGGGCCGGTTATTTAAACGAAGTTTAGACGGTGTTTAACAAAACTGCGGTCTAACGACATTTTAATCTGGCCAACCCTAATATTTAAACGAACGAAGGAAACAAAAATATTGTGTGCATTTCTCGTTCTTTAAAGTGCACCTAACCCCAAAATTGTTCTTTTTCGCTTAATCAACTTTATGTACGTTGAAAAGTTGAATAGTTAAATATTTCTTGATTTTAACGTTGCATTAGTGAATTACAACAACAACAACTATAATTATAGAGAATTATAGAGGTTTGAATTTACAAAATGTTAAGTGATAGATAAAATATGAGCGGGAGATCTGTATGGGTATTTACAATGGCGAGCCGAAGGCGAGCCATTGTAAATCCCATACAGATCGGACGCGAATATTTTATCTGACTTATGAAATGAAACAATGAGTAGAGATCTGTATGAAAAGTTAATGCATACTAATTAGCTCAGCAGAGATCTGTATCAAAAGTTAATGCATACTAATTAGCTCAGCAGAGATCTGTATCAAAAGTTAATGCATACTAATTAGCTCAGCAGAGATCTGTATCAAAAGTTAATGCTACTGTTTAATAATTCATCAACTCAGTTGATCTGTATTGGGGTTTACAAACCTTCATTAAACATTCATTTCTTTTGTATTTTCCTTATGAATTATTAATGAATTTTATAATAAGATGACGTCAAATCGAGACTTGTTTATTATACAACTACTTGTTTCCACCTCGAAGTAATATTTTTTATTACAAATCAATTGACTATTAAAAGTTTTTATTTAGTATTTCTTAAATTGATTATCCTTAAGCTGTGAACTGCAAATTGTAAATTGAAGAAGAAATAATGGTAAAGTCTTGATTTGACGTCATCTAATTAGCATTTTTTAAATTCAAATCTCTATAACTCACTAACGCGATGTTAAAAACAAGAAATATTTCACTATTCAACTTTTCAACTTACATTGAGTTGACTAAAAAAAAAATCCGGGGTTAGGTACACTCACTTAAGCGTGCCAAGCGAAAACGGTGAGCATTCATTCTTTTGAAACTGAAATACACCATCGATGAAACAAAAACAAATTTAAAAGTATCTGACCTCCTCAACGAAACAATCCAGAACGGAAAAAAGCGAGAAAAATCTGGTAACTTCTTTTCTTTTTAAAAAACATGTTAAGGCAAAAAAACGTGGACGGATATGTCTGACCTGTACTGTATGCTTGTCGCATCAGTACACCAAGAGAAATTGTTAATGCAGCCGAATTATCTTTATTAGTTATATTAATACATGTGGCATGACCTAGCTATAGCATGGACTGTAATGATGTATGAAAGTGAATTAAGTTCGTTGATGTTTCTTTGTGCTTAAATTCTTCTAAAATTTACAACTGGTTCTTGATCCTTAGCTAATTTCCTGCCAAAGAAAGTACTGCAAAAATCCAACAACCAAAAACCAATTACCCACAGGAGGCCAAAGCATAATTTTGTAATAATAATTATTAAAATTTGTATTGAGAATTAAGAAATAAAGAAGTAAATGGCCAGCTGAGGATAAATTGCTTGGGCTTCTTATTCGGGCTTATTTCATACATGTATTTGGAGAGGTTCCTTACCTGGGAATGATGCACCTTCTTCATTTGTTCCAAAAGCCTTCTTTTCAGGCTGAGGTACTATCTCTGAAGGTACATGTAGTAACTGTTGTTCGGCAGAGTATTCTACACTTGCTGTTTTCACACTTTCTTTAGAAGGCCCTGCATAAAATTGCATGATAATTATTATCTGCTAAATACAGTCGAAGCTATCTGAGCAGAAACTTTCATAAGTGGACAGCTCTACTGGTGGCCATCTTGACAAAACCCCATTTGACTTATGCAGTTATAAAATTATTACAGCAACCGTAAGTGGCCAACTCTGGCCAGTTGCAGCTACGTTTTCTGATTCCAGAGGCAGTCCATGGACAAGAGCTTTGACTATGCACAGTCCAATTAGCAAACTTCACAGTGAAACAGCCAAAATTACAAAACTAATGACAGATTCATGGTGAAAACAGCAATCCCGTTTAATTGTAAATGGTTTGAACCCAGGAGTATCAGTAGTCTGTTGTTTGTGATCGTCCGGGTGAGTGTAGTTCTGAAGAGAACTGTTGTTGTTGTTTGCACTGGACACTGCTATGCTAGAATTTTATTTGTAAAATTCATTAATAATTCATGAGGGTGATGACCAATCCAACAACAGCATTCAAGTCACATGTATACCTTTGTAAATCCCAATACATATATCAACTGTCTGAAAGCACGGGGAGGGTTTGAATAGGTAGCAGGGAAATGTTGGGGTTGATGAATGAATACAGAATATTAATTAGCTTCATTAGTATTCTGTATCTAGATACAGAATACTAATGAAGCTAGTTAGTATTCTGTAACTGATACAGAATACTAATTATGTATATGTAACTCATCCACTAGCTTCTTTGGAAAGCAATCAACAAGAGCACCCTTCCATTTATTTACTTTTCACTAAATAACTAAGGCCCCGTCCACACGTATCCGGATATTTTTGAATCCGCAACTTTTTTGTTGCGGATTGGCCTTCCGTCCACACGTATCCGGCAAATTCGGGCAAATACGATTCGAATACGCTACGTGTGGACGCGAATATTTTCTAATCCGTAACAAAAAAGTTGCGGATTCAAAAATATCCGGATACGTGTGGACGGGGACTAAATAACGATTTAGGCCACAGGCCAGTAAATAGACCGTTTTTGGGGGATATCGATCGCCGCATTGATTTGTTACTTCGCCAATAAATTTACTAAGCCAGAAGTTTACTGTTTCTGCTGTCATAACCTCCAGCTTGCAGCTTAATTCTTGAACGTTTTCCACCCTGCAGTTTCTCGCCTCCAAGGCTACAGTTTCATTTTTGTTAGCCCTTGCCTGCTGCCACTGTTCAAATATTTTAACGGCCCACTTCGTGCTGTTTTTAGTGTTTTGGGGAGTCACATCCTTGAGCAGAGAACTTTCTTCCGATAAACTTTTCGGAGGACGAAAGCGCGCGGACTCCATTTCGCTCTTCTAAAATGAAATAAATGTTATGCTAATCCCTTTGCGTTCATCGGATTAACTTCATTCATATAACAGCCAATCAAATTGAATGTAAACAACATTCTTCACACTTTGTATGACATTCATTTCACAAGTCAGATACAATATTCGCGTCCGATCTGTATGGGATTTACAATGGCTCGCCTTCGGCTCGCCATTGTAAATACCCATACAGATCTCCCGCTCATATTGTATCTATCACTTACTGACTTTTATAGCAAAGAGTTCGACCTTGTGGACCATAATGTCCTTTGCACTGAACTGCGTAATCTTGGTGTGCATAACGTTCTAATTACGTGGATCGGATCGTTTTTGACAAATAGATCGCAGTCGGTTAAAATAAGTAGTGCTATCTCGGGTCATGTTGTGCCTAGGGGTGGTATTCCCCAAGGGACTAAATTGGCCCCCTTGCTGTTTGCAATACTTGTTAATAATCTAGCCAGGCAATGGAAGATCAGGGCTAAATACGTAGATGACCTTTCGGTAGTAGAGATTATACCTAGGTGTTCCACCAGTTTTCTGCCGTTCATTGCAAGAGATATTTGCACATATGCTAGTGAACATGGCATGCGCCTCAACCCACTGAAGTGCAAGGAGATGTTTATTGATTTCTTGCACTATAAGCCGCACCATCCTCCTCCTTTGCAGCTCTCTGGGTCCGAAATAGAGCGCGTCCACACGTATAAATTGCTTGGTGTATATGTTACTGATAATTTATGTTGGAGCACGCACTGCGAGTACATTGTTTTGAGAGCGCGCAAACGACTGTACGCACTGCGTTGTTTGAAGAAGTCAGGTGTGATGGAAAGGGATTTAGTTCTGGTGTACTCCAGCCTGATCCGTTCAGTGTTGGAGTATGCCTCCCCAGTTTGGGCAAATTTACAGGAATATCTTAGCCTCCTAATTGAGGGTGTGCAGAAAAAAGCCTTAGAGATAATCTTTCCCGGGCTTCCTTACAAGGACGCACTTGTGCACTGTGGTCTTCGTACTCTCTCGGATCGGCGCGCTTCAGCATGCACTAAGTTTATCCAGAGAGTTCGGGACACGGGTGTCCTTGCTAACCTGCTACCACAGTGCACAACTGTGCCCCATGGATATAATCTACGTTCAGGCACCATCAGCGAGGACCCCGCCATGGCCTCTACTAACCGTCTTGACAAATTTATTACATATAGATATTCCTAGTAATAGTTTCATGTTAATGTATGTATATGATTAGTACTTTGACCACTCTTGTAATTTAGCTGAGAAGCTACGAAAAGAGTAATTAAACTGATTATTATTATTATTATTATTATTATTATTATTATTATTATCATTATTATTATTATTTTCAATGACTGACGTTTCGACAACCTGAGCGGAAGTCATCTTCAGAGTCATTTGATAATCCCGTTTAAGTTGTAGGTTAAGACATTCAATAGCCCAATTTTGATATATTAAAATTGAACTTGAAACAAAAGTCATCACTACGAGGCTTAGGGGAATGATAGTAGGGATTTATATGGTTTATTCTCCTAAGACTCGTAGTGATGTCTTTTGCTTCAAGTTAATTTTAAAATATCGAAATTGGACTATTTTTTAAAGGAAAATTGTTCGGCTTGAGGCACCTTGGATAACTTTTCTGGATAAAATAATTATTTGCTTCTTCTCAAAATGCAAGATTTTCTGTTTGACCTGGTTGAAAATTTTTCAAATTTTACCTCTGATAATATTTTGTAAACTCCACCATGATGTCAGAATACCGCGAGTGTAACTCTCCCTATTTTTCTGACATCATGTGTAGCCAACAAATGTACAAATGTAAACAAAACTTTGAGGAACTAACAAAATCATTAAAATGAAGATCTAGAATTAACCACAAAATATTCATTGTAACATTTGGATCAACATACCTGTCCAAAAAAAATGCTAGCTGTGGCAAAGCGCCAGTAGGGACATGTTTAAGTAAATACATTTAAAAAGCTGACGGACTGAGCGGAGCAAATCAAGAGATTCTGTTGTGTGTGGTTTATGCAATGTATAGCGCACCTATAACAAAGGAGTCACGATGCTATTAATTGAAAAGTAAGTGTTTGTTGATTTCATGGGGATTGGCATCCAGTTTCCGGGTTACCATCAATGATAATTATAGAGAAAGGCTACCGACTGTCATGTGTTGGGTAGCATGATTCCGAGCGACTGCCTTAGTTCCGTCTTGTAAATCTCATAAATGGTTGTTGACACATTCATGTACATAATGTAATCTTATTCCTGTTTCACAATTTACAATGTTTAACTAAAAGTACAAAAAGTATAAGCAGAGCATGACATAAACAAATCCCGACAATTGACCCGCATGTAGACCAGTTTTCACTAAATTGTTTTAAAACCAAAACTAAAGTAATGAATGTGGCCAATCACAAAAAGTAAAATTAATTCATTTAGCCGGAGCCAACTGCGGGAAAACGTTTGCAAAAATGTCCAATTGGTTTTGATTTGTTGGGCATGAGAAAGTGACATTTTTTTATGCAAATCACAAAGCATAGAAATGCAAAGGTAATTGTAAAACTACTTTCAACACTCAATTAAAAGCTGCTCTAAATGGGTGGACAAGCGCTGCATCCAGTTTGTACATATGCACATATTTAATAATATGAATGATCGCCGGGTTTCAGTACACTTGTAACAACAAAGTAACAATATAGCTCAACGTTTTTGTCAAATTTGCATGAGGTACGTTTTCAGGGTCAAAAACTAGTCCATAATGTCAATAAGAAACTGCAACTGCACATCATGCAATAAATAAATTTAATTTTATAAACAGCTGTTGACTTTTCAGGGTTCATACAGAAAATTGCAACTCTTTTTCAAGGACTTTTCAAGGACCAAATTTAGTTTTCAAGGATCTTCCAATAAATGTAATATTACAGGTTAAATTAACAGGTTTTTAATGCCAGGAGTTTCTCCTCCATCTTCTTCTCTAGGTTCTTTAGTTCGGTTGCCTTTTCTTTGGATGTTTTTCTGAGAGAATTTGATTGTGTCACGAAAGATATATCTCCAGTCGATTCAGCCTTCTCAGACAAATTATCCGCTGACTTAACTAAAGAATCAATGTCCTCAGTCATTCTCCTCTTTTTCTCCTCAAGTTCCTCAACTTCATCCAACAAAGACTTCCGCTTCCGAGTTCCTTCTTCATATTTCTAAAAAACACAAAAATCTCACACACGGTGCTTGCAAGCGCAAAAGGCTCCAAAATCCTGGGGACTGTCACTAGAATAGAGGGCGAAACAGGGCAGTGGGCAAGAAAGCAGTGGAAAAAGCTATTCCCGGAGAAGGAGGTGTACGCGCATTTCATAGAGAAAATAGACGTGTCAGAGGTTGAGATCGCCCGGCAGCAGGAATGCCTGCCAAAACTGGCCAGACTCCTGGAAAGCTTTGGCGACGGTATGTATCAAATCGACTACACCCAGGACTTCTCCGGAGTGCTAGACAGAAAAGCTCTAGTAGACCATCTGTGGGCAAATGGTTTCGAAATGCAGGGGTGCGGAAGCCACTCGGAAAAAGGCACTATTCTGGAGAACACAAGTAGCATAGGCGAGCATGTTTGCATCTGGATGTACGAAGCAAGGGGGAAACGGCGACAACCAAAATCTACAAGATCATCTCGCAGTTCAAGGCAGGGGAGGTCAATGAGTCTTTCAGGGGGCATTTGGAAGACTACACGGACTGTCCAAACCAGCATCTGCAGAAGACATTTGATCACCTGGCGGTGCAAGAGAGGGGCTGCACTAGGATAGAAGTGTCCTACTACGGCAGCAAGGCTTTGTCTGCCCAAACGGGCGAGGAGCTAGTTGCAGCCGCACTGGAGGACGTGCAGGTTGAAAACGAGGAAAACGGGCTCTTTGTGGTGCAGTCTCCAGCACAGCAGTGGAAAAATCTGGCCAAGCATCTCAACTGCTGCTTGCTTCTCGCAGACCGTCCCCAGGAAACACTTTGGATGGCATGGAGCCAGTCATATTACTAGGAGCTAATGTTAATTTTTATTCTTATTTTTGACAACCCGCCTCGATTAGCTATGCTAACTGTGGGTTGCCAATGTTTTAAAATATTGTTTTATTAATAATGAAATAAAATTGTTGCTGTTGTTGCTGTTGTTTGGAGCGGCCACACAAAAATGGGGCGGGTGCAGGGGGTACTGGCCAAACCAAGCAAAAAGACGCTAGAAGCAGAGGGAGCCTGGGAAAGAGCAAAACAGTGGATGATGGCAGACTTTGGTTTTCGCAAATGTCCAATTAGACTTGCCACAAGTCCCTTCCAATACTCGTTTTCGCTAAGTTAGGTTCTCCGTTGGAAGGGACTTGTCCCACTTGCAGCGCGGGAAATCTTTACCGATGGATTTTTCCACCGATGACGTAAGAAGCATATTAGCCAATGAACAAGCAATTTCTGATCTACGTCATAGGCTCGCGCGCGGTCAACACGCTGAAAAATCGATCTCACTCGGACAAGAATATTAAATTGTACACAAAAGGTTGCCGCGCTCGCCATGTACTTGGTTGTTAAAACCGTCGTTTCGCATTATCGGAGTAATAGCACCCATTTTGAAGATATAAAATGGAAAGAATACTCAGTTGCCACTATAGTGGAAAAAGAGGAGCTTCAAGCGATGAAATTTTGCCTCTAGGAACTTCATGTCTTTAAGCTATATCAATGCGGGGCGATATTTTTCCGGACGTCAGTACCGAAGAAACAGAGTTTTAAAGAATTTTCAAGCAGATTAGGGACATCACGGTAAAAAAAAATAACATTTTTCGATGGAAGTTTATGTTGATATCAATTTGTGATTGACTTTTTCTTTGTGGTTTCGTCAGATTTTGAGAAATGTTTATAAAACGTGCCCAAATTCATGAGTTTCGCCTTTTGCTTGCGAGGGCAGTTCCTCGATACGCTAACAGTACACGTTTTGCTTTTAAAGATAAACTACCGTATTTACCCGTGTATAAGTCGACCTTTCACGACCTAAAAATCAGTCCAAAAAATCGCCCTCGACTTATACATGGGTCAAAAATTGAGATCCCAGCACCAGTTAAATAAATTATTCACAATTAGCATAATAATTGTCTTTATTTGTCAACAAACATCTAATAAACGACAGTACAGGTTATGATGGTTACGGATATTTGAATACAATTTTTCAAAACAAGATTTTGCTGACAGTATGTGTTTGTTCATTCATTTACACATAGGATGAAAAGCGATTGGGCTATTCCATTAAATTTTTGTACCCCCCAGGTTGAGGAACAGTGGATTTCTTCAGGGGTCGCAGGACATTTTGACGGAATTTTCTAGGGGGTCATGGTGTAAATATGGGAATTCTTCAGGGGAACTAAGCAAAAAACAAAGGAATTCTTCAGGGGTGGCAGGAAAAACACAGTTGAGGATAGGGAATTCTTTAGGGGGACACTGTTTTGGAAAGGAATTCTACAGGGGGATGGTCTTTCTGGGGACTTCTTGAGGGGCGATGCACAAACTGTGTTCCTCAACCCGGGGGGGGGGGGGGGGGGGGGGGTGCGGATATTAAATGCAATAGCCCATTTTATGTAAACAAAATAAGACTTTATACGTTATAACTTCACTCGCGTCACCTTTTGCAAAGATGTTAGCTTATGTGCATTTTTTGCAATTTTGATTTCTAAATCAGTTTCTTGGGCAATTTTTGATACACAACTGGTGTATTTTATTCGGAAATTAGTCATTCTAGCTATTCTAGACTGAGAAAAGTTGTTTTTCTAAGCTTTTTTGCACCCGAAATCTACTGCGCAGACGTTCCGCGTAATACCGTTTTTGAGAATCGCTAAAATTGAAAAAAATTTAAGTGCCGCCATTGCTGAAAGTGCTGTTTTGTTTTTACACCTGAACATCAGATCTGAAATAATTAACAAACATGGATTTTTATACGTAAGCTATTCAGTACGGGTTGTCCAAAGAAAAACATGACGCGTTGAAAGGAGTAATAAATAGGAAACTGTAGTAGAGGGTTCAATATTTAAGCTTATCGGCAAAGAGACGTCCAGTGTTTCTCGGGAAAGATTTTGTGTTTTGCAATTGCACCGTACGTCATTGACTGGACGAAGTGTGGTCCTATTAACATCATTCAAGGACAGTTTGTATCATTGAACGATCCGTGCTCCTTCATGGGAAATAAAACTTATATTCTCGAGGCATGTTCTATTCGGTTGTAAGTTAAGTGATCATTTTGTTTTTTTTTTATTTTGCAAAATTAGCCAAAATGTCTTTTATTGTTTGTATTGTGATCAGTTATTGTTTGTCATCGCTTTTCAGCCAAGAGAACTTTGACGGCATTGAAATTTTCCCTCGCTGACTCTATTTTCTTCGCCAAAGTCGCAGTCTTGTCGTAAGCTTACTGCTGTCTTTTCATTCTGACAAGTGTTTAACCAAGCACTTTTTCTACGCTCTGTTTTTTTCAAGTCCAAGTCCAAGTCCAAGTCCAAGTCCAAGTCCAAGTCCAAGTCCAAGTCCAAGTCCAAGTCCAAGTCCAAGTCCAAGTCCAAGTCCAAGTCCAAGTCCAAGTCCAAGTCCAAGTCCAAGTCCAAGTCCAAGTCCAAGTCCAAGTCCAAGTCCAAGTCCGCGCCGCGCCGCAAAGAGATAGAGCACATACAGGAGATAGATGAGGCGAAGAGAAAGATGCTGGAAGAAAGAGAAAAAATCCAAAGCACAGTGGAAGCCGCCCTCTCCACACCAGAAACGAAAAAGCTTCGAGAGGATTTCGGGATGTCATGTTAGATCCTGCGTCACAGAGAAGCGACGTTCCGCCCACGGGTTGGAAAACAAAGAAGGTGAAACTGTGGTTGTGTATAGCACAAAACAGTTGGCAAAACTGCTCGAAAAGACCAAAGAGCTGTTCTTTTCGGAAGAAGACAAATATTCTCGCGAAATGTTCTTTGCGGCAAGCCAGAAGCAAAAGATCGAGATCCAAGTGAAACCAACCAAATCGTTCTGGAACGCGGAAGGGAAACAAATATTCTGGAACCCGATTTCCATAGCCAAATACCCAGACCCCCAAAAGCTGGAGGAACTGCGAAGACAGCTGGAAAAGGCAAGCAAATGTCTAGCAAGGGTACGCGCCTTGGAAGACTTCCAAAAGGAAAAGCTGCAAGTCTGTACAGCCCAAAGACTAGAAAAAGGCAATAGATATGAATGGAGGGTGCTATCTGGCGACTTGCTACGGAAAGAAGTTCTTCCGGGGAGTGGAAAAGACGGTTCTCTACCTCCAACCAACTGGAGATTTTTGGAAGCCCAAAATATACAGGTAATGAATAAATTACAAGTAATCGCATTCAGGAGATTCTGCTTTTATAATGTCAAAACTGTGGTGATGAGTGCAATAAATTGGTGAAACATTTTAAAAATAAATATTGCGTGATGTATCATGGAGAAAACACCTTGTGATTTCAAGACCAAATAAATGAAATTCTTCTATAAAGCTAATTCCTTAAATAACTGCTTTGATTTTGCCATATATTGGTTTTTAAAAGCCAAGCTTCGTTTCATGCAAATTTTAAGTAAAATGTAATTTGATCGCATGTGAAATGTAATTCAATTGTGCGTTGTTTTTACACAATCATGAATCCAAAATATTTTTTCTATAGGTCAAAACGTCTTAATGAAACTCATATTTCCTTGAATGAAAATGTCTTTCCCTTGAATAAAAGAGTTAAACGCTTATCAGAATTCAGTGATTTTCTGCTTCCGGAAGGCTTGGCGATTTTTTTATCATAATATAGAGGGCAAAATTACTGAATGCTGATTGGCTGACGAAGAGGGCATTTTTTTCTTAATTGAGGGCAAAATTACTCGCTCCTGATTGGTCGAGCATCAAAATTTCTCACTCGTGATTGGTTGAGCGCGTCGTCGTTGCATTCAGTTCGCTCGGCGGGATTTTGAAGAAAATTTACAAACGCAGCGCTCGCATGTTTCGCCGGAGATTTTATTATAAAAAAGGAATGAAATCGGAAGGTACCTAAGAAAGGAATTCTACAGGTGAATTACAGCATTTTACGACAAACAGGAAGTGATTGTTTGTGTCAAATCTTGGATTAACTAGACGCCTGCAGGCCAGTTTGCGACGTTGAAGATCTCGAAGAAATTCATTCATGACGACAAAAGGGTTTAAAGTTCCATCACTTCACTGAAAAAATGCGGATTTCTGCGGACCTAAAGAAAAGAACTTCGACAGGTTTTGCTGAAAAGAAAAATATACGTTTAACTGGAGAAAGAATAAGGCTAAAAGAAGTGAAAGAAAGCAATTAAATCGCCAAACGTGCAAGCAAGTTTGAACTCTCGCCATTTGTTGTTGTTATCAAAGCGGCAAAAACTTGTAAAAACTTGTAAAGTGTCTTTTAACGATAAAAATCAGGCTATGTTCTCTAGATGTATATAACACCTAAATGTATCTCTGACCGAACAGAAATTTATTTAACCACAGTGAGTTGAAAAGTTTTTCTTGTCAGTTTGCGAGAGAGTATTTTCACTTCGGGTGGTTTCAAGTCAGACTGACTCTTAAAAAGTCTGAAAAGTTTCCCAATAATTTTGCCCTCTACATTCTAAACAAGTAATCGCATGTTCCCTCGTAAAATTAAGGATTAATATCACTTGTGTTTTCAGAAGCTGTAGAAATTGCCCGAGTCGCTTTGCGACTCGGGCAATGAAAACACGCGTGATATTAATCCTTAATTTTACTCGGGCCCATGCGATTACATATACTAATTGCAGCGTGGAGCGCTTGTAGCATCTGCAAATTATATTTATTTATAAACATCACAAAATAAGGAGCGATTTTAGAACACCCAGCAGCCACTTATTTACATATCCCTAAACATTTGGTAGAACGAGGTATATGAAAACAAAAGAAACCATTTATATTCAATGATATGCAAATAAGTGGCCGGGTATTCTACAGTTTAGCCCAATTGTAGAAATAGAATTTAATGCGTATTTGCAAAACGGTGCATCCAATGTTTTGTCAATAACTGGTACGACTACTCCGAATAAAATAGTATTGAAAATTGCCGGAGAAACTGATTTGGAAATCAAAATTGTAAAAAATACACAGACATCTTTGCGTAAGGCGACGTGTGTGAAGTTTAATAGAACTATAAAATTCAAATCTTGTTTTGTTTACATAATATCCTGGAAAATTTCTCCAAAACTAACGAGAACACAAACTAAGAAAACCTCAACCACAACTTGATATCAACATAAATTCTCACCGAAAAATGTAATTTCTTTTATGGTATAAAGTCCCTCGGCTGCTTGAAAATTCTAAAACTCCGCTTCTTCGAAAGAAACATCACCCCGTATTGAGAAAAACGTATGGAGTTCCTCGAAGCAAGATTTCGTCGCTTAAAGAAAGCTCTCCTGTTTCTCCACTACAGCGGCTTCTGAGTATTCTTTAAAGCTTTCTCTTTCCATTTTGAATATTTTGGGTGTGTAATTACTCCGACAAGACAAAACTATGGTTTCGAAAACAAAGCACATGCCGAGCGCGGCAGCCATTTTTGTAGAATGTTTATGTGACCTGACGACCCGGTTAGCAATAATATATGCGTGCATAAATTTGCATGCACAAATGTGACACCAAAAAAAAATGACGAAGGAAAACAAAACCGCAACCTTACCTCTTGCGCTTCGCGCATGAGTAATTATTAAGCCTGTAAAATCAGACTCACCTGATGTTTCCATAAGATCCTTCTTGCACATCAAGTAGTTCTCTTCTGTTATAGTTGTATTTAGTCTGACAGTCTCCAGGTTGAGTTTCCCCTTAATTTCATCAGTCACAAGGTATCTCTCAGCTACTTCAATGAAGTGACCAGAATGATAGTCATTCCACAGACTTTCAAGGCTTTCTAGGGTAGGACACTGGACTTTAACTTCCAAACAGCCAAAATTGAATACTTTAACAAGTACATTGTAATATTCTTCAATCTGCTTAAAAAAGACAGGGACTCCTTCTTTTGGCTGATTAGTTGGATTAACCATATTTTCTTCCAGCAACAGATCTATATGACGCTTGAAATGCTCGTTGAATTTTTTAAGTTGTTCAGTATCCAGATTTTTAGGGGTGATTTTCAGGTTCAGTAGAATACATGTAGTACCTGAAATTAAAATCATACTAACTTTAGTACAGCATGCATGTAACTCCCACAAGCAAGTGACGAATTTATTGGAATGGTCGTATTACAGGCGGTTTTTGCACATGTCCTGGTAACCTGCAAAACCACATACATTAAGTGTCTGTATGGATCTGGATTTTATAACAAATAAATTCTACAAGTTTTCCCTTTAAAAATCTAAAACCTCAACTGGTGACTTTTCCTGTCTTTTTATTGCTCCTGTGAGGCTCCTGTAAGTCGTTTTGTTCAAATTTTTATCAGGTTTTAAGGTGTTTCCCTCCAGTTTCCATGTAGCCGCACCGACCATTTTTAAGCGGCCGTTTAACTAACTTTCCTTTATTGAATTAGTATGAAACTGACACAAAATATTGTGCTTAGTTTGAAGTTTATATGATTGTAACAATTTTGTAAATCGGATTTAAAATTGCGGAGATAAACGGGAAACATTGAAATCACTTGAGTCTAAATTCCGAGCGATTGCGATGGCATCTAGAAAAATCAAAACTATTACGATACCCTTGTAGAATCGGACACTATGTATAACCTATGTAAATGCTATGTCATGACACTATGCAAATGGTATGTTATAAGTATTTAAAATCTATGTTGAGTGTCATACAAAAGCCTTATTCAAATCCTATGTTGTTTATATGCATGATCTATGTTTTTTGACATGAAATGCTATGTTTTCGCTAGTCAAATGGAACCTTTTACATAGTCTATCTAAAAGCTATGTAGTGGAAAAGATATCATGTCAAAGAAATGACATAGCTTTTAAATAGCATTTGCATACATTTGAAATATATTTTACATAGCTTTTACATAAAGCTTCACAAAGCTGAAATGTCACCACATAGTGATTAAATAGCTTTGAAATAGAGAAAATATATGATATAAATAACTTTTAAATAGGGTTTACATAGATTTTACATAGCATTGAAATAGAAAAAACATATGACAAAGATAGTCTTTAAATAGGGTTTACATAGATTTTATATAGCATTGGAATAGAGAAAACATATGATATACATACATGTATATAGGTTTGAAATAGCGATAGCATATCTCAGTGAACATATTTTACATAGAATTTACATGCTGACTGATCCATCCAGGGCAATACAATACAAATTATAAAGGGCAATACTTCATAGGAATGGTCCAAAACAGAGGAAAATTGATAAATCTAGCTCAAACCTCTGTGTGATTGCAATGAATAACTGTTTTCACCATCCCACCAATCCTCCCCAACCAGGGATCTTGACATCCCATGTGAGATCCCACAATATATCCCAACATCGACATAGAAAATGCTGCACATGGAGCTACTTTCACTATACATTTATTAGTATTTTCTATTATACATTATATATAAAATTTTGGTCACATCTCAACAGGAAAATTGCCTAAAAATATTGTCATGAAGAAAAACCGTCAGAAGTAGTCCAATTACATGTATACAATATATACTTGCAAAAATACTCATATAGCTTGTATTAAATTGTTTGTTCGATCCTGCACTTAGCTGAACTGGACATTTGAACGGAGGTTTGATAACTTCAGAGTGCCCATGCAAGCTGTTTGAAAGCTGTTATTGTCTTCATCCATGTGGTTTAGCTATAACAAAACAAAACATTTTTGTTTAAGTTGTAGTTCTTTGTCTGGATTTATTCACTCCCCATTAATCCAGCACATGTATATAAAGCTTCTAAATCAAGATCATACATGTATTATGAAAACAGAAGACAAATTTCAATATAGCTAAACAATTATTAAACATAAGCTTACATTTGTATACAGGATATAGGAACATATATTATTAGGAGGTTTGTAGAGATCAATCATATTGTTATAATTATGTTCGGTTACATGTTGTTTTGGTCTATCTTGGTGAAACTGTTATTTGTGTTAAAATATAAAAAATTGGGAAGGGCTGTGTGGAAAAACAGTTCTAAAAACCTAAAGTTTAGAAGTGCATTCATGTTCATTTCAAACCCTTTCAAACAGCAGCTGCAAACAGTCGAGATCTAAGCAGTCTAAGCCAAAGCTTGCATTATGTAAGCTGACTGTGTTTATGTTTGAAGCAATAGAACTTCAGAAAAGATTCATTCTTTCACTTACCTAGCTTTAGAGAAAAGATTATCCACATCT
The DNA here is from genome assembly GCA_022457155.1 of Cladopsammia gracilis. NCBI lineage: Eukaryota > Metazoa > Cnidaria > Anthozoa > Scleractinia > Dendrophylliidae > Cladopsammia > Cladopsammia gracilis. Next base: position 24,815 of record JAJGOT010001242.1, read on the forward strand.
TGTGGGCATTACTTTCCTTCCAGCATTTGAATTTCCACCGAATAACGAACTCACAAAGTGCTAATGTGCCTGCTCTATAGGCTAAAACTGCTGACTGCTGGCTCACTCTCCCCAGGTTCACTCGGCCAACTCACGATCAAAAGAAATATGGCGGATGTTGAAGCCATTCTCTTTCAAATCTTTCACATCCCGTTAAAAATAAGAACTAGGAATTGCTTAAACAAGTCCAAGGGTAAATTGAAGAGATATTCTTCTTGTAAAGGTTTGGATTAAATGGATTTTTACTGTCCCACTGCCTGACTTTTTACATGGGTGACGAGCATGAAGAAATAATCACTAAGTCATTATTTTAAGGATATAATTCATAGAAGAAAAGTAGCTTTATATTGTCTGCAGAAGCATGATTACTGTCTATAAACCACCAAGAAAATAAATAAAATTATGTAAAAGCTAACCTTTTGGTAACCTAAGTTTTACTTGTGAGATTTAACTTCAATGTGCTATATAAAAGCTATGTTGGATTGTCACATAGTAAATACATAGGATGCATTTATTGCACAAATCCATTACATAGGAAATAAATAGCATTATGTAAAAGCTATGTAACCATTTACTTGTGATATTTAACTTCAATGTGCTATTTAAAAGCTATGTTGGATTGTCACATAGTAAATACATAGGAAGCATTTCTTGCACATTTCCATTACATAGGAAATAAATAGCATTATGTAAAAGCTATGCTACCTTTTACTCATGAAACTGGACATCAATATGCTATTTAAAAGCTATGTCACTTTGTCACATAGTATATACATAGAATGTTTGTCAGAGGTTAAGAAAGAACTGCCCATTACATAGAAAATAAATAGCTATGTTATAGCTATGTTACGATTTAACATAGCTTTGACATACGTATGTAAAGACTATATGATTTTCAAATAGTTTTTGCATAGTTTCAAAATATGTTTCACATACCCTGGACTATGTAATAAAGCATGTAATATAGTAAATACATAGGTAGTCTTGAACTATTCATAGCTAAAACATAGTCCAACATAGTAAAAAAGTAGCAGCAACATAGGTTTTACATATGTCCTGTTCTACAAGGGTAAACTATGACATATGCCAAACAAAATATCTAAAAATTAGAAACTTTTGTCAAGCCGATTTTGAGTAAATCAGAAAAACATTTCGAACTTGTGATTTTGCATTTGTATGAGCACATCTACAAAATCCTCAATTAAGCTTATAAAAGTTTAATTTCTCAATCTCAAATTTACGCCAAAATGTGTGTTTATAGTATGAGATGAAACTATGAAAGTTTGAAAGCGTTTCTCGTTTTATTTTTGGAGATTCGATTTTCTATAGGAAACCATAGTTTTTTGACTGAGTCCTTGATATTGTAGTTTTAGCGCTTTTCTATATATTTCAAAAACCGCGAGATAGATTTTTTTTCAAACTTTTATAGTCGTTTCTTTATAATATGAACAGCATTATCTCGAAGTTTCATCTTGATTGAAACATTGCAACATGGTCAAATAAAACAATAAAGTTCACCCAAAACGCGATTGAGACTTTGTGTTTTGATTGCACGGTTGAAGGCGCGCAAAGACGCTTTAATTAATTAATTCAGGTGAAGCGCAAAGCACTTCTGCGTGACCATCATGTTTTGCGGAGTAATGTTTAGGGGCTGTGTTCCACGTTATTTTTATCATTCCCACGAATTTCAGTGGGACGTTTATTTGAAAGCAGTTTTTTTATTCGCATTTGACGTGCACTGGACACTCTCGACATTTTGAATTGTAGGGAAAAGAAAGAAGTCAACTCGATTTGCATAATTATCAACACGCAGAAATGCGTTACACTTCATCTGAATTAAGTGTCTTTGCGACGTGCGCCTTCAACCGTGCAGTCAAAGCACAACTTCTGAATCGCGTTTTAGGTGAACTTTATTATTTTATTTGACCATGTTGCAATGTTTCAATCAAGATGAAACTTCGAGACAATGTTGTTCATATTATAAAGAAACGACTATAAAAGTTTAAGAAAAATCTATCTCGCGGTTTTTGAAATATGTAGAAATGTGCTAAAACTACAATATCAAGAACTCAGTCAAAAAACTATGGTTTCCTATAGAAAATCGAATCTCCAAAACTAAAACGAGAAACGCTTTCAAACTTTCAGTTTCATCTCATACTATAAACACACATTTTGACGTAAATTTGAGATTGAGAAATTAAACTTTTATAAGCTTAATTGAGGATTTTGTAGATGTACTCATACAAATGCAAAATCACAAGTTCGAAATGTTTTTCTGATTTACTCAAAATCGGCTTGACAAAAGTTTCTAATTTTTAGATATTTTGTTTGGCATATGTCATAGTTTATCGTAACAGTTTTGATTTTTCTAGATGCCATCGCAATCGCTGGGAATTTAGACTGAAGTGATTTCAATGTTTCTCGTTTATCTCCGCAATTTTAAATCCGATTTACAAAATTGTTACACTATTATAAACTTCAAACTTTGTACAATACTTTGTGTAAGTTTCATACTAATTCAATAAAGGAAAGTTAGTTAAACGGCCGATTAAAAATGGTCGGTGCGGCTGCACGGAAACTGGAGGGAAACACCTTAAACTTTTAATCAAATTATTTTCGATCGAGTCTCAAGAGCCATACATTCTTACAGTATGCTTTTTCTGACCTGTGATTTTTGTCGGTGAGGGTAAAAGGAGGAATGAGTGGCATGGCTTGCAGAAAAGCATAATTATCAATTTATGCAGAATATCATATCCGGATTTTTTTTATTTATGAAAGGATTAATCTTTATCACATAATGGGATATATCGCAGAACTCTTTCCTTGTAAAAGTGTATATTGTAACATTCAAGGAAAATCTACATGTAACAAATTATAATCTCATTCATTTTATTTTATACTGAACTATTTCTAACTGGTGGGGAAAATATGTTTAAGCTTGTCCTAATATCACTGGATGAAATCTTCCATTTCATCATTTGAGAGAAATTATTAATTAATAGACCTTATTTTACTGAAGGTGCAGAGACATTAATGATGAACTTAAGGTGGCTCGACTGGATTTTTGAGCGACGCTACCGTTTAGCTTTGAGAAACTTGTGTACCACCACAAACGAGCCAACGGAAAATCGATTGCCACAGCTGTACTAGAGAAAGATTAAAGTTTCAGATGAGATTAGTTTTACGGAAATCGGAGTTGCCAAAGCAACGTTATGACGACATTTCCTGTTTTACATAATACCGAATTACTTGTCATCAAGAGATAATTTTGGAAAACGCTCTCTGGATCTTCGACCTGACGTACTTGTCCTTAGGTCTACAAAATTTTACAAATTTCTATGGAAGCGTTTTCGAGAAAATTTCGAGTGAAGTTCTAAGGTGTCAAAATACAACAAAAACAAAACAATTTTGAAATGTTATTAAAACTTATGTCTACAAATACCTTAGGTGAAAATCTCAAGGAAATCGCTCTGTTTGGATTTCAGAAATATTACCTTGAATATGAACTGGCCTGGAGTGTTATTTCGCTTTTACATCAAAAATTGACCCTACACTTATTAAAATTGTCATGAATTAAAAAGCGAATGATGAATTTTTTTAAAACTTAGTCCTCATAAATATTAATTAATATTCAATACAACTACCAAGTTTCAAATTCATTGAAACGTTCTAAGACTGTCAATTTACAGCCTCAACATAGGAAAATATTGAGCTGATTTTCATGAAAGTGATTTGTTGATCTCATTATGCGTCTCCATTGTCTCGAATCGCCATGCAATTGTAAATTTCAGTACATAATGAATTCATAAACACTTCATTGCTTTGTTTTAAGTGTTACATGAATTCATGATGTACTGAAAGCTACAATTCCACGGCGATTTGATACAATGGAGATGCATAATGAAACAACAAGCCACAAGCGCGAAAATCAGCTCAATATTTTCCTGAGTTGGCGCTAAAAATTGACAGCCTTAGAATGTTTCAATGAATTTGAAACTTGGAGATTGTATTAAACATTAATTAATCTTCATGAGGACTAAGTTTTAAAAAAATTCATCATTTGCTTTTTAATTCATGACAATTTTAATAAGTGTAGGGTCAACTTTTGATGTAAAAGCGAAATAACACTCCAGGCCAGTTCATATTCAAGGTAATATTTCTGAAATCCGAACGCAGCGATTTCCTTGAGATTTTTACCTAAGGTATTTGGATGGTCTAAAATTCATGTAAGACCAAAACATTATTTCATCAAGCTCTGTAGACATAAGTTTTAATAACATTTCAAATTTGTTTCGTTTTTGTTGTATTTTAACACCTTAAAACTTCACTCGACATTTTTTCGAAAACGCTTCCATAGAAATTTGTAAAATTTTGTAGACCTAAGGACAAGTACGTCAGGTCGAAGATCCAGAGAGCGTTTTCCAAAATTATCTCTTGATGACAAGTAATTCGGTATTATGTAAAACAGGAAGTGACGTCACAACGTTGCTTTCCATAAAACTAACCTCATCTGAAACTTTAATCTTTCTCTAGTACAGCTGTGGCAATCGATTTTCCGTTGGATCGTTTGTGGTGGTACACAAGTTTCTCAAAGCTAAACGGTATCGTCGCTCAAAAACCCAGTCGAGCCACCTTAATCTGTTCAAATTAAGCCGTAGAATCCCCTTCTTCACTAATGCCTCTGAAGTGAAGTGAAATAAGATGTTGTATATTTGTTTGACTTGTCAGAATTTAGTTAAAAATTTGTTTTTCTTGTCTGACCATGTTAACTTTGCAGAATATAATATTTCTAGTTTGAATTGGATTAGCCTTTCACTTCAGCTATTACTAAAAAGGATGTACAGAAACATACCTATAAGTTATAATGAGTGTTTCCAAGAACTCCACATATGGAAGGTCATTGGAAATTCCGAGGGGGAAGGGGGTCTCTAAAGCCAAAATGTTTTAAGGAAACTATGAATGTAAACTGGAATTTCCAGATATGAATACACCTAATAGGCCATTTGCACGATCACGTCATTTGACTACTACTACCAGAATCCTTCATTTTTTTTGTTTTGTAGTGCAAATTAGGGCTATTGTTATTTAAACCGCACTGGGATTACAAAATTTAAATAAGAAAGGAAAAACAAAATGAATTCTGGTAGTAGTAGTCAAATGACGTCATCGTGCAAATGGTCCATTGCAATAGAAATGTAAAAACAAAAAATGAAAAAAAGGCCAATAGGAATTAATTAGACATACAAATTTAACAAATTTACACCGGTTTTCCGTGGTGTGGACTCTTATTTACCACGATTTACGTCATCACATGGTCAAAATTTGTTGCTGATTCACTCGGCTGCGCCTCGTGAGTCCACAACATTTTGACCATGTGATGACATAAATCGTGGTAAATAAGAGTCCACACCACGGAAAACCGGTGTAAATTTGTTTTTTACAACAATATTTAGAAAAAAATACAATGAAAAATCGAGGTCTTGTTACAAACGTGACAGCAAAGAAAGAGCAAGCGTTGTCTATAACTTTCTCGCAATCTGCGCGCGTGATGTTAGCGTCAGCACCATTGTCTGGACTCTCGTTTACCACTCACGTCGACCAATCAGATTGCGAGTTTAGCGGCAATTGTGGTAAAAAAACAATATAGACGCTGCACACTTAATTTAAATTAACAATAGCCGCTGCACGCTTATCATGCCGTGTGTCGCTGTGAATGATGATTAAGCTAATTAATTCCTATTTGGCTTTTTTTCATTTTTCATTTTTCTATGACAACATTACTGCAATTAGGTGTATTTTCTTGAACAACACAATATATATATTTCGTGACATCAATATTAGCATGTACTCCATGGGAACCTGTGTTAATAACATTTATTATATAAACTTTTAATTAGTGTTTTAAAGGGATTTCAGCACTGAGAAAAATCGTAATTGACACATGTTAAATTACGATAATTTAACATGTGAAGATATCGCCAATCAGCTGCCGCCACGTCACCAATCTTCTTTCGCGCCACTTTGAATAATGAATGACAAAGTTTTTCCCATTGATTTCGTAGTTCGTTGTTCGCTTTTGTTCGCTTATGTTGACAAAAAAGAACACAGCACGAACAACCCAACTGAGATGGCTTCAAACAAAGAAAAGACAGCTTAAAATTTAGTGAGTAAAAGATTCCTGTCCTTTACTGATGAAGATGTCAAAAGATTTGTCGAAGGTGAAGTGAACAAAAATACTCAAAGAAGGACGAACAGTGACATAGGATTGGTGAAGTCGTTTTAGTTAAACGAAAACAAAACAAGAAAGCTTGAAGAAATTCCACTGCCAGAATCATTAGACGCTTACCTTAGCAGATTTCTTTTATCTGTGAGAAAAAAGTTAGGTGGTGAATATATGAGCCAACATCTCTCAGAGGAATTATCGCTTCCGTGGAGCGCTATCTCAAAAACTTACGCTACAACGAATCAATTATGGAAGAACTTTAATTTTTCTAAAACGCGAGAGACACTCAAGGCCAAACAAAAGCAGCTAAAAAGACTTGGGACTTAGACTCTAGAGGACCTCAAGTCTACCTTATTATAGGAAATTAACGTGTCATGAAATTAACGCGAATTCTCAAAATTCGCGTTAATTTAAGTCGCATTAATTTTTGTGAGCTTTAATTTCCATGACATTAATTAAGTGGAGCGTTGATTTCCGAGACCTTAATTTAACCCCAAATTCTGAATACCGTCCGAACACACATAGCAACTAGGAAACAATAACCTTTTCTGTATACTATTTTTCAATCTTTTACAATGTAAAAGCCTTAAAGATTTGTCTGTTGTGAATTGATTTTATATGCATGATTTCATATGCACGATTGTATATGCACGTGCGTGTGGGCATGTGATTGAGTATATTTATTCAGGAAAATTGTGAAATTATTTCAGTTGCATTTAGAAAGGAGTAATAAACCGTCTCAAGTTACGTTGGTTATTGGAAGAGTTGTTCGTCTATTTTTCTTGAGACATTGGTGCCGGGACCAGGATTGGATAGCTGCAAAGATGGCCGAAGATTTTAAGCGATTAATTAGCGTCAGAGGAGCTTATAGAGGACATTAAACAAGGGCCGTTAAAGCGGCGAAGGAAATTATGGAGTCCTTTGCGCCTGACTTGGAGTCGCTCGAGGATATATTGGAAGGCCTCTGCAGAAGAATGGAACAACATTTGTTACAAAATCTGAAGATTGAACTCGCTGTCGAAGAAACCAAGATTGAAGAAGAAATTACGCAAACTCTTCACCGACGAGCTAACGACACAAAAGAACAAGATTGTGAAATCGGTCAGTGTAAAACGCAGACTGCAGACCGGGGGTAAAATGCAGACTGAGGGTAAAATGCAGACTGCAGACTGCAGACCAGGGGTAAAATGCAGACTGAGGGTAAAATAAAATATTAATAACCCTAACCCTAACCCTAACCCTAGTCTGCAGTCTGCGTTTTACCCCCGGTCTGCAGTCTGCGTTTTACACTGACCGATTGTGAAATTCCTTCGCGACGCGAAAGCTCCACTCAAACTGCAAGAATTACAAGCGGCGAGCTACAAATCTACAACCAAGAAAGAAGCGAATGTCAAATTACCGAAGATTACCTTGAAGTCTTTCAGTGGAGACCCTGTCGAGTGGCTTTCATTTTGGGACAGTTTTCAAGCGTCTGTTGACAAAAATTCTGACATAAGCTGTGTGGATAAAATGAATTATTTGAGCGGATTACTGAAGGGAGAAGCGGCAAGAGTTATTCAAGGTTTACCATTGAGTGAAAGCAATAACAAAAGAGCCGTCGATCTACTCAAGGAACGTTTTGGACAGAAGCAGGTATTGATCAACGCTCACATGGATGCCTTGCTGAGAATCCCGGCGGCGACAAGCGATGTGAGGAAATTGAGGTGTCTTTATGATGCTTGTGAAGGATACATACATGGATTGGAATCGTTAGACGTTCACCCAGAATCATATGGGGATTTACTCATTCCTATCGTCATGAAGAAATTACCTGAAGAAGTGAGACGTATTATGATGAGAAGTCATGACGAACTGACTAGGACTTTGGCAGACCTGAGGAAACAACTTAGACATGAAGTGGAGACAAGGGAGAAAAGCATTCTAGCACAACCCAGTTATGAAATGCCAACACGAAACGAGTCTTCGAACTTCAAGTTTAATATTGCTGGTGCCTTGTTTTCTGGTGCTGCCATGGGAGGAGATAAAGTAAATCACAACAGCTGTACCTTTTGCGATGGGCCCCACCCTTCCGACTCATGCAAGATTATCCCAACAGTTGACCAACGGCTTGAAATTCTCCATAAGCAGCGCAGATGCTTTAGATGCTTCAGGAAAAATCACTTGTCGAAGTCCTGCTACTCGAAGGGGCATTGTTCGCGGTGCAATGGGAAACATCATGTGGCACTCTGTAAATCTACTGGAGTGGAGGTGCATAAATCAGATAACACAAAAGAAACCAGTACAAATAAAAGAAATCCTGAGAATGAAGATGCGACAGTTCCCGAAGAATCTGCGCTCGTCAGTTCAACACACTTCTCAAGGGACCATTTTCAGAAGGACAAGCATTCGTTACAACTGGTGTGGATTATGCTGGCCCCTTGTATGTCAAGAGCTCCACAGGAGACCAAAATCCCATGAAGGTCTACATATCACTATTCACTTGTGCGTCAATTAGAGCTGTCAGGAGCCGGATCACAGAGCTGTCCATTTAGAAATTGTGGAGGATCTATCCTCGGAGGCCTTTTTTCGAGCATTTAGGAGATTTGTGAGCAGGAGAGGCATGCCAGAAAGAATCATTTCAGACAATGCGAAAAACTTCAAAGAGGGTGGTAAGAGGATCGCTTCGCTGTCTGCTCAGATTCTGGAACCAGAAAAAACGCAAAGGTACTTGACAAACAATGGAATAACTTGGCAGTTCATAGTGGAAAGAGCGCCCTTGTCGGGAGGTTTTTACGAAAGGCTTGTCGGTTCTGTAAAAAGATGTCTCAGAAAATCTATTGATATCGTCTAATAATATACGTACCTTTACGTTCGTAAACGCATCAGTTTTATGCGTTTAGGCCTCCCGTCCACATGTAAACGATGAAAACGGTCACCCTAAATGGCAATTTTCGAAAACGCTCTCCAAAGTGGATATTTTCAAAAACGCCGTTTACCCGCTGACGTAGATACTACTTACCTATACATGCTCAATGCATAATTTTTGCGTTTACGCGTGCACCGGAGGCCTAAATGCATAACAACTTATGAGTTTACCAACATAAACGTATACCTCTGGACGGGAGCATTTTAGAAGTAAACATACACTCAGCTATTTCCAGTTAGGTTGTCGCATGAGAGCTTCAAGCGTACGCAACAAGACCGCAATTAAGGTACTATGGCTAGTTGTAATTTGGTCAAAACTTGCATTCGCGGTTTCTGCGTTTGTTAAGGGAGCTTAGGTGACTCCATTGTTATTTTGGGCACACTCGTCTATGACAAACTTTGGGTCATAACTTTTCCAGCTCTAAAGCGATGCTTCTAAAACTTTGCGAATACTTACAGCTATTATTAATTTTAGCAATAATGTGATAGAATTCGATTTTACTAGGAAAAAATATTTTACGCGATAATCGGGCCTAAATGAACACCCTGTGAGACATTTTGCAGTTATATTTTTGTTAAATTTCTGGAAGCGGCTTACACTTAACACATACCCTTACCAATTTTCTGCAAAATTGTTGGAGCAGAAGTGTGGAAGTATTAAGGCCATCAAAATTTAGCCCTCAAATTCTCTTAAAATTTTAAATACTTGATGCTGTTTGACAAAACAATCCACGAATCCAAATTTCTGGGAGAAACCTTCCCAGTGCTTACTGAATCTGAATTCTAAGCCGATTTCAAATCGTGCGAACCGTTAAAAAGCAATAACAAATTTTGTAAACGTTATGAAATGCTCCAAAACCCGCTCAAATTTCCAATGCTGCGTTTTCCATTATTTTTCGAAAATTATCCAGTAGTTTTGTGTCAAACTCCTTCCACATGAATTTCAAAGTACTGCAATACTGTTGCATCGATTGTTTTTTGCTTAGAAGGGCTTTCAATTGGAGAAATAGTTGTAGGGGTTATAAGCTGCTCCGCATCTGGGCTCAAAACACACAAAACCTACAGTTTGATAATTTGACGTTGTTTTGCAGGGAACGGCAAAGAAATGTACCAAAATGTAAGTCGCACTTGCAGAGGCATTGTTTTCATTTATTAAACCTATTTTTTGTGCCGTTCTCGCTGCCTTCGGCGTCGTGGTTGCTTAAGCTCCCTGGTGACATACACAAAGCAGACGTAAACTTCATCCACTTTCCAGCCTAATATCTCCTTCATAACATATCGGAGATCTTCATATCATATTGGAGATTTTCATTGTATAGGCGAGGAATTTAATTTGCCTTGGTCAATTTATAGTATTCATAAAAATCCCACAGTACCTTGTGGTCCCGTTGTGTACGCTTGAAGCTCTCATCCGACAACCTAAATTGAAATAAGGGGAGAGGAACAGGCACATTTTTCTCCCCCCCTCCATAATTTTTAAGGACGTTTCTCCTTTCTCCCTAATTTTTTTGGCCGTTTCTCCCTCCTCCCTAATGTTTTTCCTTTGTCCATGTTTTTGGTTAAGTGCCTTGAAGCCTTAGTTATTATGGTATATCATTAGTTATTCGATGGGTAGAGTCAAAGTCTACCTCATGTTTTGTGGAGCCAATTATATATTCTTTGACGTACTTTTTATTTTAAAACACTTTTTTCCCCAAAATTTGAGTGCGGCTTATCTACGAGTGGCTTATACACCGGTGTTTACGGTAATGTCTTTATTGGGGATTTATTGGAAAAGGAGCTTGCTAAATACAGGTTGACTGTTGGGCGTTGAGGCGTACAGGCGTACAGGCGTACAGGCATAGTGTCGTATGATAATAGTGGCGTATTGTTGTATAATAGTAGTGATGCCTTTATTGGGGATTTAATGGAAGAGGAGCTCGCTAAACACAGGTTGACAATCGGCCGTAGAGGCGTACAGGCGTAGTGTCGTATGATAGTAGTGGCGTATAATAGTAGTGTCTGTAAAAGGTATAATGACACTATATACTAACTGTGGGTCAGTGCTAACTCCCTAAATACAGGTTAACTTTAGGCTGTATTGGTGTAGTTAAGTATAATGTAGAGCGGTATTGTCGCATAGAATTCTTACGTGTCTAATTAGCATAGTATAATCAACCATGAAAACAAAATGAAAAATGATAATCCCAACTGGATAAGAATATAGATGCGTAGATACCGGATCACTGTTGAATTGACCATCTCATGCAGAATCGGTGGCATTGCATTAACTAGTGGTTAGGATCTCAATTAGGCCGTAGAAATAGCAAGGCATCGCTACGGCAGAGGATGGCCTGATAAAAAAGGACAAATGTAAGCTAACGGTGTTGCTATGGCAACAGAAACATGTATAAAGAAGGAAGGGGTTTGCAGGAAAAAAAAAACAGAGAAAATATGTCATGTAGAGGGTGTATGCCAAACTGTGCGCATTCAGATACATCCAAAAATGCGCCTCTTTTGTCTCTCGCATGAATTAATTCTAAAGAAATTTTCCCTCCAATTCGCGTTAATTTAAGTCAAGGATGATTCAAATTGAAATTGTAAGTTACTGTGTTCTGTCTTCATTTGCAATTCATTTGTTTGATATTGAACTTCAAGATCTAGTCTTTTGCCTTTATGTTTGTTATTCATCGCGTTTATATTATGAAGTAAAACTGATTCAGAAATTATTTTATAATACGGTGGAATTTTTGTGTTTAAATAATAAACACAATTAATACATGGTTGCTTGAAAATATGAAATTTCTCTCCTCGTGCTCAACTCGATATCTCACTCGTTTGCTTTCATATCTCTGCGTGCCCATGTGTTATTTTAATTCTCTATATAACATGTTTTGTATTACACTTTTATAATGTGTGAGCTGTATGGCCCAACCAGCATGTTCTTTTCTCGATCCCAGCATACGGACCTTCCCATCTGGCCCTCCCACTTACATGTGTAATCAATAAGTACATAGTTCATGTACATTGTATTTGTCGTGTTAGGATTTCATTGACTATTTTTTGCTGTTCATCGCTTAGATCTTCCATGGTGAGTAACAGCCTTATACACTGTATTGCTCAACATGCCTGCATGAAAATTAAAAAACAAGTCACTCAAACCCATTTGCCTTAATAGTAAAATGTTATTTCATGTGTACAGTGTAAGCTAGTTAAGCACCCCACATTCAATTAGTAATTATGTGGCATGACAAAACTAATAATTATGTGCTTCCATACCTGGGTCAAGAGTAGATTCTGAATTTTGGAGAAATTCTTGACTCAAGTTTGGTGCATCTTCTTTGTTTGCTCCAGAAGCTTCCTTTTCTTTATGAAGCAGAGGTCCTTGTTCAAAGGTTCTACAAACTGCGTCATGTGAATTTGCAACAAGGTGATTTTCACCAGGGGAGTCAACTTTTGGTGCCCTGTGATTTTCTTTGAAAGGCCCTGTAAAAATATTAAGTGTTTATTGGAATAGATACATTCATGTCATATTTAAGTAGTACACCAAATAATGTTAGTAAGAGTAGTGTGTACTTGTGTACTATTAATTTTTCCTAAAAGGTTAAAATTGAACCCTACTTGGGATGTTAAAAATACAAACAGCTAGCTAGCTAGCATGACTGGCTGCTTCTCTGAACCACAGTACTGGAGGAAACCACAGTACTGGAGGAAACATAAACCCCAGATCGGTTCGGGAATGTGTGCTGATAAAGACAAAGTCTTGAGTTGGGGTAACTCTGACCTCTCCAGACTGGGTATCCAACCAAGGCCAGTAGTCAAGACCTCGAGTTTGAGTTCTGAGGTAGTCCAACTGCTGGTTCCTCAGAAGCCAGTCGTCTAGACAACAGTAAGCACTGAGATCAAACGTGGGCCATCATGGCATCCACTGCACAGGTGAAGACTCTTGGGCCCACCGACAATCCGAAGGACAGGATCCAAAACTGGAATACTTTGTCCTGATAGAGGAACCAAACAAATTCCTCGACAATGGTGGATTGGAACATGCAGATACGCGTCCGCCAAATCCACAGAGACTACTCACTCCCCCTTACTGAATAGAGTGGCGTAGATTTGTGAGTGTTTCCATGCGAAACCTCTCCTTCAATAAGATATGAAGACCATGTCGAAGAAGAAACAAAACAATATTCATACTGGTCCCTTGTCATGAACCTCCAAATTTTTGAACTCCACACGCTGAAATTCCTTCTTGTTTGCCGCGAGGACTACTGTTTTAAAAACAACGGCTTGCTACATGTATTGGTCAAATCTTGTGACGCACACCGCCTGCGGCCAACGAGTTGCAGCTACAATGTACTTTTTTCTGATTCCAGAGGCAGTCCATGGACAAGAGCTTTGACCATACAAAGTTCAGTTTAGCAATTCTTTACAACAACAAATAAGAGCTCATGTTGTTGAAGTTAGGGCAAGACATTCCAATTTTTAAGGAAAACTTGTTTGGTTTGAGGCACCTTGGATAACTTTGCAGGATAAAAAAGATTACTTCTCAAAATGCAAACTTTTCTGACCTGGTTGAAAATTGTTTCCAAATTTTACATTTACATGATCTGATCCAGTCATTATATTTAGTGATTTTTACATAATTATAAAAAGGTCACTTAGATGGCCTTTCAATTCTGTATCATACAACGTTTAGTTTTCAGTCAAATATTGCCACTACAAAGCACATTGTATAAATTAATTTTATAAATTTAAGATTAGTTGATCTGCTGTTAAGAATGAAATTAAACACAATAAACTGTGAATATTAGACTTTCGACACACACCTCATGTGAAAAGGAAAAAAACATGTTGTCCCAAGTCGGATACTTGTACTAAGACTTTCTTGGCTTCGGAATTGCTTTAGTAATTATATACTAATCCCGAGAGGGATTTAGAAGCCATGAAACACACGGATACCTCGAGAAGGACAAACGTCTCATGGAATGGCCTTCGTATGATTCCATTCACATCGTAATGTGGCCACGTTGCCAGCGTGGTTGCCTCGGTGGTGTAGTGGTTATCGCGCCCGACTAGTATCCGGGGAGACAACGGTTCGATTCCGACTCGAGACAACATGTTTTTTTTCCTTTTCACATGAGGTGTGTGTCGAAAGTCTAATATTCACAGTTTATTGTGTTTAATTTCATTCTTGGCTTCGGAATTGCTTTAGTAATTATGATCTGCTGTTGAATGTCAATATTAATGTTTCTTTTTTTCTGGCCATTCCAGGGGGCTGCACTCTGAACAGCCCTAACATCTCAGAAATCTTAAGCTCATAAGATATCCATTATTAAATATATAACAATTATTATTTTTATTGTTGTCAGATCTAGTATTACATGTACATTGTATTGAAAACATGCATGTCCTCATCAATCAAAATACATGTGTATGAATATTTTGTTTAAATTAAAGATTTTGTTTAAATTAATATTAATTAAATGAAACAACCTACCTGAATCAAAGTTGGATTCTGCAATACTTCTTGACCTCTTACAAGAATTTTTGCTCAAAGTTATTGCATCTTCATTTGTTCCAGAAACTTCCTTTTCTTCAATGTTCCGATATTGTTGAACTAAACAAGGCTTTTTAACTGCCTCCAGAACTCCCGACCCTGCAAAAGTTTGCTCTTCAACTACTGGTACATTTTGTAAACCAACAACAGGCTCTAAAGAAAACAAAAAACAATACTGAGTGGAAATTAACTATGATGTCTTTTTGTCAGCTTGCAATCATACAAGTACACTGTATATTGAAAGTTATCATAATCATTATACACCTGTATCACTCCCCTGTGCTTCAAAAATAACAAATGAATGTAATACAAAAAGTGTAAACTATTACATGTACCTTTAATGATGACTTTTATGCAATAGAATATACAGTATTCATGATTCAACAAAAGAGCTATGGTGTTACCATAGGGTCAGAAGCTTATCTGTTATGAGCTTCTGCCATAGTTAATAGTTAATGTTAGAGATCAACATCAAATCTGAGCCTGCAATCACCTCTGTGGCCTCATCTCACATGTTGCTCCTTATTTGGCACTTGTCTTCCTTATTTGGCTAAGTCAATCAAACAGGTTAAATTATGTGACCTTTCTCAATCACGCTCATCTCAGAAGACTGCAAGTTTCCCTGCATCAAGAGTGATCCCTCCCACCCTCCCATACTTATTCATTGCCTTTGTAATAATTGCTCAGTTACCTAGACCTTAGTCGCTTGCTAAGTTTGATGTAAAACTCTTACTCAAGTCTTATGAATAAATTAAGGGTGGGGAATTGCTGCCTGCAACACCCCATCAGCCCTGTGCTGTAGCCCTGTCATGGAGGGGGTATACAATATTTGCTGGACTGGGTTAACTTGGCCCCAGGACGTTACCCCAAAATCAATGCCTGCCTTGCAGTATAGTCATGAGGCACCCCCTCGGCATGGCGCCATGTGCTGAGGCCCCTCATCCGGTGGGTTTATCCAATCGGTGGGTTCTATCCGAGCCTTGCCACTATATTCCCTGCCCAATTTACGCCAAAAAATGAGTGTTGTCTTATTGTGTCGAAACATTAAATATGACGTAGTAGTCTTTTTAATGGGAGGACACTATTGATAACAGGTCAGTGTATACCCACTACTACAAATGAACTTGCATGCTTGTTACAGTTTCCTTTCCAAAGGAAAAGAGTAGTTGAAAACCAGTAATAATTTTTGGTAAAATAAACAAAAAATAATAACTAATGGTAAAATATATGTTGTATGTTAATTAATATTTTAGGTTAAAATTATTTTAAACTAGGTTAATTTTTATTTTCCTTTGTCCGAGGTTATGTTAATGATTCTGGGACAAAGGAAAATAAAAATTAACCTAGTTTGAAATATTTTTAACCTTAAATAATTTTAACCTACAACATATACATTAATAAGTTACAAATTAAAATAACCTTTAAAAATTAAAAATCAAATCAAACTTTTACCAT
>JAJGOT010001243.1:0-40795 GCA_022457155.1 Cladopsammia gracilis
ATAATCGGTTTGAGTTATAGCGTTTTAAAGCTGATTTAGACGTCGTAAAAAATTCGACAATTCATTTTATTACCAAATGGTTTCCATATTTAGATAGCCAGCTCTATAAGCTTTAATTTGATATCGGGGTTTAGGTATATTAAGTGTAATCAGGAGTCGATTACGGCTCCTGGTGCAATCTTAAGACGCTAGAGCTGTTATACTGGAGACACCCCCGAAGGTACACTGTAACCTTAATACATAAGCTTATAAGCATTTCTGTGTTAATTAACAGTCCTAGCTGTGGCCATTTCTGCTGTTGTACTATAGCTATGTTACGTGAGCAATCATGCTCGAGTACGAGCTGTGAGCTTTCGGTGAAAAACAAACACGCCGTGCACTGATATTGAGAAGCCAAGTCGTTTCGATACAAATTGAAGTCGATTCGATACACTTAGAAGGTCGATTCGATACACGTGGAAAATCGATTCGATACAACTCTTGGTCATCAAGTAAAGGGTAAATTTTGATGTACGCGTAAATATAAATATAAACTACGGGCTTTAACATAAACCGCCGCTTTGAGTTTTACTTCGATTCTTTATACGCCATGATGACTCAATGTTTGAGTTCAGTTTACTGATCAGTTTTACTTTGATTCTTTATACGCTACGATGACTCGATGTTTTTATGAAAGATACCTTATTGATTTCGTACTAATTTTCGCGAGGCTTTAATTTCGCGATTTTCGCGATTTGTAAAAAATCGCGAAATTAAAGACTCGCTAAAATTAGGATACGCGAAAATTAAACACGCGAAATTTAATACACTTCTATAATTGCTTTAATCAATGATTAACTGCGTTTATAGCTACATGGTAATTGTCATCAGTCTATTTATCTTCTACTTCAGCACTTTCTTCATCCGAATCACTCATTTCTTCTTCCTGTACATGTAGCTCTTTTAAAACATCTTTCGTGCAGTCATCAAAATGTCCATTTAGGTCAGGCTTTTTATAATTAGCCAACACAAGCTCTTAGCTCCGTCTGAGGACCCATTTAAAGATATAGACAGTACACCACAGTAATAATATAGACATTGCACAAGGCTGTATCGGAAGACATACTTAAATTGTATTTCATTATTATTCATCTATAGTTTTGTTCTGTTTCAAGGGTGTTAAGCATTTACAATCATTACAGAACTGTATGGCATAGTTATTTCAAATCTTATTTTTACAATTGACTTTTATTAAGTACAATATTGCATTAGCATTTGATTGATTTGTAGTATTTGCTTGATTAGTCTGATTATAAACGCTATTTCTATTACCTAATTGCAAATCATGATTGCAAATTAATCGTCGTTTAAGTGATCATTCAATAAAAAACGGTTTTCTAAATCTGTCTTTTGTCAATTTTCGCGAAATTAAATGCCCTAAATTTATCATTTTTTGCAAAATCGCGAAAATTAATGCTCGCGAAATATTCGTGTTCCAAATTCGCGAAATAAAGTGCCCGGGAAAATTAGTACGAATAAGGTATATTAACACAAGGAGAAAGCTATGATAACTAAAGCAGTCCCGGGAAGCAGTCGGGCTTCACACTGTACGCGTATTAGACAATTCAAGCAAAATTGTACCAATGGGCTTTTGAACCGCCAACGGCAGCGATGCTTTGCGTTGCGTTGATTGGTAGATTCGAATGGACTCGCATTCTTCAGATTCCTTTGGTCATGAATCTGGCACCGATCATATTGAGAAAGCAGTTTTTTGGACTTCAGGATCGCTTTTCTCGAAAAATTCTGAAAGGATGAAGCTCAAGCTCGGCACAAGTACGAAGAAATTTGTGCTCAATCGGATGCCGGCGTTTTCGAGGTAAGAAATGTGCTGGTTTAGCGTCAGATCGCGCCTGAAGTGGACAAGGTCGCGGTCGCCGACTGGTTTGTTGCCTGCCTTGTCTCTCTTTCTCTTCTTACTCTTGGGGTTCGATAAATTATCTCGCGATATGACACCTTAAACGGCTCAGAACGGGCAAAAAATAACACACAAGACTCATTTAACATTTCATCTAAACTTTTATTGAACATATAGGATAAACTTAGTATTCAGAGCAAATCGCGGCCAAGTTATTTATGTAAAGTTATTTATGTGATGTTAAGTTATTTATGTGATGTAAAGTTATTTATGTGATGTTAAGTTATTTATGTGATTTCTGCGAGACCTGGTCTCATATTCGATGCTTGAACATGAACACGATTATCTACGAGGCTCTCGCCAATTCATCCTGGGTCTGGGAATGCTGCGCTTGTGGTATGCCAAATTTCTCAAGTTCTCTCCTGGATTCCTTTGCGATGATTGAGTGTTCAAACCAGTTCTCGTGTCTTGATTCTTAAAATACATCTCTGGACCCTCCTCTTTTTACATCGTCTCCCGGCGACAAGCGAAATTCACATTATGACTCCACGACATCATGTTCCCAGCCTTCGAAATCCATTAGGAAGCGCTCTTTGACTATCTTGACAGTTAATTGCCGCAGTTTGAGAAGTGAAAAGAAAAGATATGAATTCCAGTCCCTTGTGGATACCTTCAAGCCTGACATCATCAATGCCACCGAAACTGACATTGATGAAAATATCCTTTCAGCTGAACTGGGACTTGAGGGTTATTAGTTTTATCGCCAAGACAGGAAATGTGGCGGTGGAGGTGTTCTGGTTGCAACAAGACAGGATTCTATTACATCTTCTAGACTCCACTACCTAGAGGAGTCTACAACTGAATCTGTGTGGTGCAAAATCGAAATTGCTGGCACCAAGCCACTCTATAATGGATGTATATACAGAACCCCAGACAGCCAGCCTGAGTCTATTTACTCTCTTGACTCAACACTGACTAAAATCACGTCAAGCTCTTGTTTGCCTAATATCGTTGTTACTGGTGATTTCAACTTACCTGACATCTCCTGGGACTGCATGGACGGTGAGAATAAGTATGCTGTTAAGGCCAATCCCCAATATGGAGTTCTGGTTAATCAAGCCTTTATCGATACAATCAATCAGCATTCTCTGTCCCAATGTGTAACAGAACCAACAAGAGAAACAACATTCTTGACCTGGTATTAACAACAAACCCAGATCTTATTTCCAGCGTTGATGTGCTTGATGGTATGAGTGATCACAACATAGTCCTGTCGACTGTCAATCTAAAAACAAACACACCCAAGAAAAAAACACGCAAGATTTTCCTCTATAAGAAGGCAGACGTTCAAGGATTAAGGGCAGCCTTTGCAAATGTGCTCCCCCCTGGTAGGCAAGACTGGCATCAGCCGATTGATACCTACTGGGCCACTTTTAAGGACATGGTTTTTAACATTCATTTTTAACGTTCTCGTAAACCTGCAACATGGTTTTAGGAAGAAATTTTCCTGTGAGACCCAACTCATCACCGTCCTCCAGGAACTGTCAAGTAATCTCGATCATGGTCATCAAACAGATTGTATCCTGTTAGACTTCTCCAAGGCCTTTGACAGGGTAGCCCATGAGCGTTTACTACATAAACTAGCCTATTATGGTATTCGAGGAGAACTTCTTGTTTGGATTAGGTCATGGTTGACCCATAGGAGTCACACTGTTGGAGTGGAAGGAAATAGATACAACCCAGTCAGAGTTACATCCGGGGTCCCTCAAGGGACTGTTCTGGGTCCGCTCATGTTTCTACTCTTTATTAACGACATCAATTCGGAAATCTCCTCACGCATTAGGCTCTTCGCAGACGATACTATTTTGTATGGGCTGATCCAAGGGCCTCGCAGGATGCAGCAGTTCTGCAGAAAGATCTTGACCTCCTTTTTAAGTGGTCTAATACATGGCAAATGTCTTTCAATTCCGACAAATGTAACATCATCAAAATTCACAGATCAAAGAATCCCATCATCCATAATTACACGCTAGGAGGGACTTTGTTAAAATCTGTACCAAGCCACCCTTATCTGGGTGTGGAGTTATATATCTTCTAATCTGGATTGGCATGGCCATGTTACCAACATTCTTGGCAAAGCGAATAAATCACTGGGGTTTATACGGCGAAATCTCGGAGGCTGCCCTGACTTTGTTAAAGAAAGAGCTTACACCACCCTCGTACGACCACACATCGAATATGCTTCCTGCGTGTGGGACCCCCACATTCAGAAACAGATCAGGGACCTGGAAGGTGTTCAGCGAAGAGCTGCTAGGTTTGTAAATCAGCTTCAAAAACTCGCAACGCACAAATTTCCGGGCCCGGAAAGCTATGTGATTTTCATTGAAGATTGAGGTTTGAAAAGTTTTGCAGATAATACGATAAAACTATCAGTTAGCAAAACAGAATGGACTGGTTCGTTTGTTCGCTAGGACCTGCGCTTTTATTCTTTAGATTTTGATTTCAATATTTGGCTTCGGGCCCGAAAAGTTACCGGGAGTTTCGAGAAACGGGCCCCAGGCCTGCCTTCAGTACAGCGACTTTCATATCCTGCATGGTCAGTGAGTGATTTGGTTGCTTAAAATGCGCAGGTACAGGAAGGTCTTTTCTGCCGTTGATTACATCCCTGCGGTGTTCATAACTACCCTCCGCGTAACGCGCTTAAGCGCCAATGAAAACACTTGACAACTATGGAGTGTGACTCGTGCTGGGTGCCTAATGGACATTATGGACCAGCTTTATTACAAGATGTCCGAGAATACATAATGACAATGTAGCTTAGCTAAATAATGCACAAAGTGAAACGAAAATACACGATTCAAAACAAAAAATACAATTGATCTTAAACGTAATCAAAATTACAAAATTCGTTAATTGATTTTATAAGATCTACATAGATGTGCATGGGTGCCTAATAAATGTACACTATGGACGCGCTTTATTACAAGTTGTCTGGGCAAAACAATTTATACATAATGACAACATAACTTAGCTAAATAATGCACAAGGTGAAACGAAATCGATTCAAAATACAGGGTGTTTCTTGGTGTTGCGGAAGCCATTGTTGGTTAGCTTTTGTGTTCTGGTGTGGGTATTGTTCAGTGTCTTTTGAATCTTTTGTTTTACGTCATTTGGTGATCATACCATCCGCAACACCAAGAAACTACCAAAATACAGAATACAATAATTCAAATTTATAAGATAGATATGCATACAGTAAGGAAAGTGAAATGCGAATGAAATACAAAACAATGATACACTGCCCGGTACGAAAACCCGGAATAAAACCCACTGGGAGAAAAAACCCGGGAACGTACTCCTCGATCGAATGCAGCGTATCGAGCTCCGAGGATTAGAGCTTTAGACTAACTTTGGTAACAAGTTTGGTCACAGACGACGGCAGTCCAAAAGGTGAAATAGCAAAAAACGCTTATACATCTATATTTATACAAATATTCATAGCGTATCGTCAAATATAATTACTGGCATAACCTTTATTGTTTGAATAAATAAGAACAAAAGGTTATCACAAATGTGAAAAGAATGCTACGAATCGTCATGAAACAGCTTTTCAACTCCTCGTTGTTACGTTGAAAAGCATTATTCATAACTACCCTCCGCGTAACGCGCTTAAGCGCCAATGAAAACACTTGACAACTATGGAGTGTGACTCGTGCTGGGTGCCTAATGGGCATTATGGATCATAGCGAGAGAAGAAAACAAAGACGAGAAACGAACGTGCGGGAAAAATTGCTATCTTCTGCTGTGAAACAACAAACAATTCTATAAATTGATCGCCCTGGGTACCTTCAACTTATCATTAGTACTAAGGTTTATATAACTATCCTTAGATTTGACGGACTTCCAGCCGGCATGTCTATCCAGAAACTCGCCAGAAATACCGGCCGCGCTTGACGCGGTAGCGCCGCCCTTTCTGAGACTATGAGTGCCATAACTGTTAACATCTTTGACAAAAATACTTATAGTCTCCCGAAAAATTGCCCTGACTCTAGAATAAGTGATAGAATGTTGAAGAGCAGTGCCTTTAGACGAAAGTCTACAAACTAAAAGCTGATCTGGATTATCGGGTAGCCTAGATAACATTTTTTCAGTGATGGAAACAGGACACGTAATCTTGCCGGACCTAGCGAAATAAAAGTAATGCCCTTGTGAACGTTGATCATTCTTGCGCTTTGGACAAAAAATTGACATATGGTCAGGAAAAAAGGAAACGTGACTTCTTTTGACATGAATAACTTCATCGCAACGCATGAGACCGGCAAAAGCTATAATAAATATAAAACAGGTTCTCAGGTTAAATAGAGAGGCCTGTGGAGTGTTGAATCTCTCTGCGACTTTGGTAATTAAATCAATATCAACAGACTGCTTCCCTTTTACCGGTTTTCCCAATACACGTTTAGATGCTTCCAGAACTTGCTTAACAAAAATATAAAATATCAGCAAGACCACAGCGATAAACCGTTGAGTGGTGCCGGATCTCCCAGTTGTAGACCTGGATCAGTACAATAATTACTTGTATAAAATCAGAAACGGCAAACTGATCCTTACGGCAAACAAGACTGCATTCCGTTGGGGCCGATTAATTCCGGCAATCTCGTGGGCCCATCTAACTGCATAAACAGTGGCTTCAATAGGTACAGGAGAGTTACATGACTCAACTTTCTCTCTGAGATATAAACAAAACAAAAAGGGCGAAACGGGAAACTGATTAGAGCCTACATTATCCCTTTCCCACTTTTCCAATTTAGCCATGCATTTTTGTACTTAACATTTGAAGACAGAGCTTTAGAGCCAAGCACAAAAGCAGGAAGAGAGTCGGCCAGACTCTTTAACTTGTCAGACATAGGCTGAAATCTCTGAGACCACAATCCCGCTTGAAACACGTCTATAAGAAAAACAAAACAAAAAAGGAAGAACAAACGTGTAGTCATGAAATCTAATCTAACGCGCCTAACAGGCGAAATCCAATCGAAGAGCGAGAACATTAAATTTGGGCGTGCCCGAGAAAACGGACTTCTTATTAGAATATACCAAAGATGAACCCCTACCGGGAAGAAACATGTCGCGTGATTTAGGTAAATAACAGAAATCCTCAACAAATTCTTGAAACAAAAACGGGCGATCAAAAGAACATAACAATGGCCAAAAAGGCGCGGATTTCCACTCTGGCACAACAAAAGTGCCTTTAGCCTTACAAGTTCCCATGTGGTATAAGACTGCACTAATTAGATATGGGGGCGGACAAACAAAATTGTTACATTCTTTTCCCCAATTCTGCGTGAAGCAATCCACTGCCTCAGTGCCAGGACAACAAAATTTAGAATTAAAACGGGGCAAATGTGAATTATAACTGCTCGCCGTCCTGTCCACATCGAAAGGACCCCACTTATCTGCAATTAACTTGAACAAATCGGGACTTAACATCCAATCATCAGGATCAATGATACGACTTAAATAGTCGGCCAGCTCGTTGTCAGCTCTGGGAATCCATTGAGCCTGAAAAGACACACTGTGAGTCATGCAAAAACTAAAAATATCAACTGCAATCTGCTGCAAATGAGTGACACTGCTCCCATTGTGTACAATACGAACGACATTTTGATTATCTGAGAAGATCTTAATCTTCTTACCCATGATAAAGCTCTGAAAGCTTTTCAAGGCTAAGAAAATAGCCAATAACTCGCGAAAGGAAGAGTTCTTTGCACGCTCAACAGAACTCCACATCACGCCGGAACAAAACTTCCATTCACAACTCTGAACAGTGATATGAGCACCATAGCCAGACTCACTGGCATCGCAGATTAAAACTGCGCTAGACGACAAAGGTCTATTTATCGAATAGCCGTTAAAGGCTTCTACGTGTGATAACCAAAATTTCAACTCCTGTAAAACAGGTACGACAAGAACATCGTCCCACGAGTGCCGCAATTGAATGAATAAATACATTTGTCTGGTAAATAATCTGGCAATAGGCCCTAACGCAACGGTAAGAGAAATCACGAATCCAGAAACACGAGCTACGTCCCTAACTCGAAGATTAGGAAATTCAAGAAGAAGCCCGGACAAGACTGACTTCAATTTCACAATCTTCTTCTCAGGAATGACAAAGAGCATTCGAATGTGTATCAATGACAATCCCTAACCACTCCCCCAACTGACGGGGTTCCCAATTGGATTTGTTCTCGTTCTCCTTCCAGCCAGAAAGCTGGAGATCAGACCTAACCGTTGTGCTATCGGACTGAGCATCTAATAAGGTTCTGCAAGCGAAAATTCCATCGTCAATATGCACAATAGCAAAAATACCAAAGGATCTCCAACGAGCGACGAAGGGTTTAAACATCTTCGTAAAAATATAACAAGCTGACGACAGGCCGAAGGGCAAAACTCTGAAAACAAAATACCTAACGGCTCCGTTGAAAGACCATGAAAAGCCTAGAAATTTCCAAAAATTCGAATTAATGTCCAGATGATGATAGCCCGACTCAATGTCGAAGGTGAAAAACCAAAAATTATCTCGAAACATAACGGCTAGAGTAGCAGGAAGGCTTCATATTTGAACTTAAACTTCTTAACAAAAGTATTAACAGATCTACTAAGGTCTAAAACTAAACGCCGCTTACGTCCTACCACGACGGAAAGAGGATTACAACAAAAAGGTCTCGAAAATACTTCTATCACACATCGATTCAATAAAAGCTCGTTAATGGCCGTGACAACAAAATCTGCATATTTAGCGCACTCTTGTTATTCTTAAGGTAACAAGGTGGGAGTAAAGCCACAAACGGGATCATGTAACAATACAACAAAACTCCAATTACGAGGGCAGACAGTTACAAATTATTAAACCACCAAGCCTTGCGAACGGCAATACGGCCTTGAACAGACTGCTCAGGATAGGAATCCTCGATCACATCAGCGCTCTTGAAATCTAATATATCTATAGAATCAGTTTCACCTGTATCGTCGTACTGAAACAGATCAACAACACCGGACAAAGAATTACTTGGCTCCTTGATTGGTTGGCATAATGGTTGGCTGCGTAGGTAACTGGACCAACTGTCGTTGCCAAGTATAACCGGCATTGCTGGCTAAGGCGGGCGAATTCCTTGAACGATAACAGCTTCTCCAGAAATGGCGTGGCTTACCACAGATGTAGCAGCCGCTCATAGAAGAAAAAACAGGAAATTCGTTAGTATATCTAGGAGAAAGGCGTCTTGAATCAGGCTTAAATTTATTGACCTTTTTATTCTTTTCCGCCTTTTTCTTCTCCCTTTGACTTTCCACATCTTTGAGAACCTTGCGAATCCTTTTCTCGTCAGGCTCATCCTCAGCTAAAGGAATCTGTTTATACTCGGTAACAAAATCCCAACCGTGTAGATCGGCGAAAATTATGTGCTTTAAACGAGTAGCAACAAAGTTCTTACCTTCCTCTAAGACATCCCTGACTTCGAGGAGTTTGCCAGAATGGAGGGATTGAATAGCACTGTCGAAATAAGTAGCGACCTTCTCTTGGTGATTGTACTGCTCCTCGTTGCCCTTAGATTTAAAGGAATGACGAGCCGAGGTTTCTAAACGAATTCTCCTAACTGCGGAGTTGATGGACTCATCGTTCTGTCTTTTTAATTCTTCCTTAAAAGTGCCAACAGACTGTGCCAAGTTCGTGCGACAGAAAATTTCTCAGCTCTGCAAACATCGGTGACGAAGCGGCAGACGAACCAGCTGCCGCGGGGCCCACAGAAAGAGAAGGAGCGGAGACTGCAGGTCCTTGGGAAGAAACGGTATCTGTAACCGGAGCCACTGCACAACCTTCCATCAAAATCGACGAACGAATAAGCTAGACTTCAAGTTTGGTCACAGACGACGGCAGTCCAAAAGGCGAGATAGCAAAAAACGCTTATACATCTATATTTATACAAATATTCATAGCGTATCGTCAAATATAATTACATAACCTTTATTGTTTGAATAAATAAGAACAAAAGGTTATCACAAATGTGAAAAGAATGCTACGAATCGTCATGAAACAGCTTTTCAACTCCTCGTTGTTACGTTGAAAAGCATTATTCTCTGAAACGGTCAGCCAACCTGCGCCCAGTCTCTCCAATGTAAACAGTTAATGGACATTTGTCGCATGTCAAACGGTAAACCACGTTGTCCGTGATGCAGGTAAAGTGCCCTGTGATATTGACATGCCCTGTGGGTGTTGTAATTGTAGTAGATGAATTAACATGGAGACATGTACGGAAAACGGTCCTGTTGCAAGGGAAAGTACCTGTTGGTTGGTGAGGAAGGTCACGCGGTAGGCTGCTTCTGACTAACAGGTCCTTCAGATTCTTGGCACGCCTGAAAGCCTTCAGTGGTGGTTTTCTGAAAATATCGGTGATCGTGTTGTCATCGTGAAGGATCCTGGAGTTCCTTGAAATTATTTTACAGGTGTCCAGCTTCATGGGGTGGAACGTGGTGACGAATGGTACTAATAAGTAATAGTAATTGGACTGAGTGGAGTACGATTCAGGGAGTAATCGGGCGAATAATTTCAAATCGGCCGAGCGCGTAGCGCGAGGACGATTTGAAATTACGAGAATTTTGTTTTTTACCACAATTGCCGCTAAACTCGCAATGTGATTGGTCGACGTGAGTGGTAAATGAGAGTCCAGACAACGGTGCTGACGCTAACATCACGCGCGCTTGAAAAAAACCAATCAGATTGCGAGAAAGTTATAGACAACGCTTGCTCTTTCATTGCTGTCACGTTTTGTAACAAGACTTCGATTTTTCCTTGTATTTTTTTCTAAATATTGTTGTAAAAAACAAATTTACACTGGTTTTGCGTGGTGTGGACTCTTATTCACCACGATTTACGTCATCACATGGTCAAAATTTGTTGCTGACTCACTCGGCTGCGCCTCGTGAGTCCACAACATTTTGACCATGTGATGACGTAAATCGTGGTAAATAAGAGTCCACACCACGCAAAACCGGTGTAAATTTGTTAAATTGATCGAGAATTTTGGTATGGATACGATAATAATAATAATAATAATAATAATTATAATAATAATAATCTTTATTTCTTAAGATAAAATCACATATCATAAGTTACAATATAAATTCAAACAAAAAAGAAAGAACTATTTACATATCATATCTAAAAATTATTACTATAATACTATTAGTACTCTCTATGGTACTGGTACTGTTTGACATGCGACAAATGTCCATTAACTGTTTACATTGGAGAGACTGGGCGCAGGTTGGCTGACCGTTTCAGAGAACACCGCAGAGATGTAATCAACGGCAGAAACGACCTTCCTGTACCTGCGCAGTTTAACCAACCAAATCACTCACTGCAGGATTTGAAAGCCGCTGTACTGAAGGCAGGCCTAGCCAACCAGGAATATCGCAAGAAACAGGAAATGCGTTTCATTTTCAGGCAAGGAACCATGGCCCCGAGTGGTCTGAATCAAAACTTTAGTTTTACGTGAATTTACTTTTTTGCCCACTCGCGCGCCGGCGCGCGCTGCCACGTACTTGATCATGTAATCGGGCACGTGTGCTAAATTAACGAACTCTTTAACGTTTTTTTTTTTAATAGTTTTGTACCCTGAAGAAGACAGCATTGCCGAAACGTCGGTAAAGAAAGATTGTTCTACAAACAGTGTCAAATTTGACACTTGTTTCATTTCTTCATTCAGTATAACGCTGCGCAAGGTAATTTAAATATTTATCTACGAGTGCGGCTTATACACCGGTGTTTACGGTAATGTCTTTAATGGGCATTTATTGGAAAAGGAGCTCGCTAAATACAGGTTGAATGAAGGCCGTAGAAGCGTACAGACTTAATGTTGCATGATAGTAGTGATGTCTTTATTGAAGATTTATTGGAAGAGGAGCTCGCTAAATACAGGTTGACTGTCGGCCGTAGAGGTGTACAGGCGTACAGGCGTAGTGTCGTATGATAGTAGTGGCGTGAATAGTAGTGTCTGTAAAAGGTAATCATGACATTACATCAACCATCAAAATGGAGATAAAATTGAAAAAGAGTCAACTATTTTATAGTCATTATAATTGCAAAGAACAAAGTGCGTAAGTCGATATTTATTTTCCAAAAGTAATCTGTATGTCTTTATCCCGGCGTAGCTAATCGAACGAATCCGAACCAAAAACCAATCGAACCCAATCGAACTAAATCGTTCGATTGGAGTTCGATTGGTTCGGCAATCGAACATAATCGAACTGGAACTTTTGGGTGAGTTCGATTAAGTTCAATTACCGAATCCAATCGAACCCAATCGAGGCGATTGGTTCGATTTTGTTCGGTGGAAGAATTTCACCCTTTAACTGATCCTTTACTAGCGGAGCAATTGTGAGAGATATTAACACATTTCAAATAACTAAAATCTTTATTGTTACGGTGATTCGAAATTGATTAATTCACAATATAACATGAACAGCTCAGTACTTCATATCGCTCGGAATAACACCGAATGGGGATAACATTAAAATGTTTATACCGTCGTCGCTAAAGTTTCGGATAGATTACTAAAAAACGACCACTGCAACTGGATCTGGACGCACGCAACGGTGTACAGTGTGTACAGAATAGTTACCAATAACGCTAAAAGTGTTCTCATTACCTCAAAGTAGATTTCTATTAAAACTGCAAGTGGTGTTTGCAGAAGCTGCTGCAAAATGCAAGCAATGTAAGTTAGAACAGTTCATTAAATGTAACAAAAATAAGACTAACGCCAACAACAAAATCTTAGTTTTCGTGATCACGAAAACTAAGATGGGTCTTAGGTCTTAGTTTTCGAGGGTCTTAGTTTTCGTAACACCCCATCTTGTACTCGTGTTTGAAATAGAAGCCAAAAAATAACTTACTTGACCGCAATGCTTTGTTTCAGGCCAGATTAAACTAGTTTTATATTTCCGATTGTTGAAGTGTTCGATTATGTTCGATGAGTTCGATTACGTTCGATTGTTGAAGCGTTCGATTACCGAACGTTCGATTGCGTTCGATTGGCAAAATTTTTCGGTGAGTTCGATTAAGTTCGATTACCGAACCCAATCGAACCCAATCGAGCGATTGAGTTCGATTAGGTTCGATTACCGAACGTTCGATTAGCTACGCCGGGCTTTATCGGGGATTTATTGGAAGAGGAGCACGCTAAATTGACGTTGACTGTAGGCCGTTGAGGTGTAGAGGCGTACAGGCGTATAGTTAGCAAAAGTAATCGACAAATCTTTATTGGAACAGTGCTAACTCCCTAAATACAGGTTGACTTTAAGGTACTACGCTACTACGCATCTACCCTAGACGAACTAAAGACCAATTTGCCAAAATTGAATAAAAAAAGCCGAAATGTACAGGCGTACATACAACTGCTACGTTTAACTGTACGATCTCAACTACATCCAAAAACGAGCCAGGTATAAAGTTTTTGAAGATACTTCTTTAATACAAGAGAAATTAAATCCTCAGTTAAGTTTTAATCCTGGGTTAGCGTTAACCGATTTTCTAACAACTGGGCCCTGGATTTAAATCATGTAGAACTACTGTCAATCAGCTTACTGTTAAAAGTGTATTGGAAAATGGCTTTGACATAAATGTCATATTGCATAAACGCAGTATCTCTATTTATTAACTTAATTGACTCATGATGTACTCAATTTTTTTTTACTAGGGTAATAATATATTTTGTTATTGGATGAACTTAAAATTTGCATGTTTAATATGTATTACTATTACTGTATTCAAAATATTTACTTTTGTAGCACATTTTCCAACTACATGTACTGATCATTTGCAGCTAGTGACATGCGAGTACTACAAAATTTGAAAATTTAGTGTCTAGCCGGTTAGAGTTTGAGAAAAACATTGTTTAAAACAAAAGGCAATAAGCTGGTGTTGCTATGGTAACCACTGTCACTTGGAAACTAGTGAAACATAAAACTTTAATCACATTTCAAAAACTTGGGGAAGCATGAAAGCAATTGAAGCATGTCTTCCCTGTGACATTTTGATTTCAAAACAGACACCCCATGGCAAAAAAAAAAAAACTGTCATGAGCCTTCTTAATGCATAACTCAGGTTACCACCTGCATGTCACAACCTGTACTTGCATGAAACTCTGACGTACTAACAGGGCACACCGGCATGGCAATCATAATTTAGTACACCCATGTTATAGAAAATCTGAGGGTTGGAGGACTCCAAGTTACAAGAATAGACAATATTTGTATTCTCGGTATTGAACTGGAACTAGTTTACAGTCGAGGCTAATGCGGGGGTATATAATTAAAAATATTTGCATGTGAAAAGATTCCTCCGCATGAGCCTCGACTGCATGCTAGTTCCAGTTCGATACCGTGAATACAAATATTGTCTATTAAATTATAGAAGAGTTCCCTGTCAAAATATATATGGAAAAAAGATCCCATCAGTTCATTCCATTATCTCTGTTAAAAAGATACTTTCTAGCACAGGCAGTTTAAGGAGGCTAGAAAGGGTTTTCAGCTGCTTGCGTGCGTGATGTGCACTCGTCAGCTGATTTTCCTATCAAAACGTAGCACACGCAGCTCATCGGAAATGAAAATACTGCGTAAAATCGTGCAAACCAGAAATAAATCGTGCATAAAATATTCCTCTTTATCTGGAAAGTTTGTTCAGTGACCTATCCTGACTTTCTGTATGCAAGCAGTATTCGGTATTTCCTATCTTATACAAAAGTTTGAGAAAAAATTATCTAGCAGCATTTTTTTTCTTATCGGACAACAACCTTTTTGGAAATAACTTGATAAATTTCCAAATTAAGAAAAAACTGATAGGTCACCGAGTTAGTTTCTTTTCAGAGAGCTGTACTGTTCCCAATAGTGATATATTAGTTAATAGTCTTGTATAGATATCTAAACGTTATCCATATCACCGGTTGCATTATTTTTTAAATAGTCCATCATTTAGACACTATTGAAGCAAGAAACCCTTACGAGCCTCCTTAACTCAATATTACTTTACACTGACATAATATACCTGTCCAGTAACTATTTTTTCTTTATATTTTAAACTAACATTTATAGTCATTCTTGCTTATTTAAAATTGTAAATGATTAATCATGCCATTTTCTATTTAAAAAAGAGAGCCACTTTTTCAGTTATAAGCAGCTGCAATACCAGATGGAGTATCTACAACCATGGACAAAATAACTTGGGACACGTAAGAAAATACTACACAATGACAATTTCTTTCGAAGAGAGAAACTATCGTTCCATTTCCTAGTCCCCCCCTCCCCTCCAATACAAAGTTGAGACATTGTGGCTTGGTTATATCCAGGCTTAACTAATCAATAACATCAATGATATCAATGTAATCAACGAGTAATTGATGGGTAATCAATGAGTAATCAATTGATTACTCATCGAGTATTGCCAATACTCAATGAGTACTCAATGACTAATCAATGACCCACAAAATTTTTGGTCATTGATTAGTCATTGATGTCATTGATTAGTTATTAATTTGCATGAAAAGAGGAGTTGACAGGCCAGACACGACTCATAAGCTCGTGATAATGTGGAATGTGACCTTTAGAGTTTTGCATGCTATAACAAGTATATCCCCCAAGAATTTTCCTTTTTTGTATGAGATAAGGGGAGGCTCTTTGTATATTTCTCTTAGCAATGGTTGGTTCTGAATTAAATGCCATTTGCTCATTAAGATGGTTTTAAGATTAGGCAACGCCGGGTGGTACATTGTTACGAAAGGCAGTATTCTTTTTCGCAAGTTCTTTTTCTTTGCTGCAAAGATGACTTCCATTCATTGAATTTTACCTCGGAAATTATTTTCTCAATGAGATTGAGTGTAGCCTCTAGCACGGAGGCGTGCTTTGAAGTTGTTGATATTCTCACTGAATGATTTCGCTGAGGAATTTGTTCTTACAAGTCTCAGGGTTCCACCTTTCCTGAGCCCTTTTCTGACCCCTGGTGGGTGACAGGAAGAGAAATGGGTGTACTGGAAGGTCTCTGTTGGTGAAAAATGAGTAATCAATGACATCAATAAGTAATCAATGACCCACAAAATTTTTTGGGTTCGATTAATCATTGATTACTCAATGATTAATCAATGATTAATCAATGATTAATTACTCATCGATGTCATTGATCATTGATTAGTTATGCCTGGTTATATGCATAAAACTCAACTCAACATTGTATTAGGGGTGGGGAGGGGGAGGTAACGACAAAGACAATTTTTGGGGAAAAAGGTTAAGTGTCCCAAAACTTCTGACCACGATTGTAGCTAAACATCTCCAAATGTATCAAGAAAAATACCATTTTTGTCAAACATGCATACATTTCGAGAGTAAAAATCTGTTACATAGAATTTACCATTCAAAAACACTACCTTTCAGGAACAAATTAATGCGGGTTACGTTCACCAAATGAGAAAGACAAAATTCCAGATGGACTGTAAACAAGAATGCAAGGCATGGTGACATAATCTTCCATGTCTTCTGGGCATGAAGTGACAATGAAACGCCCATGAACATCAACACTGCATGAACAGAACAAAACACCATCTTCAGGATCAATCACAAACTTTTTTTGAAAGTTCCCATTCATGTCATAATGTAAAAGACGGTTTCTTTCATGATTCACAACGACTATCTCCTCATCATTTGAAACTGAAAATTATATCCCAAAGATTATCAAACTTAATGTGAATTTTGTTCAAGACTTCCCCCTCTTCAGCGAAGACATACACATGCAGGGCATCTGATAAAAAAAAATTAAAAAAAGATGCGGAAATTGTGTGGAAAACACGCTGGATTATGCAGAAATTTAAACAATTTATAAAAGTGATAATGAGCCTTTCCAATGTATTTACCTTGAACACGTAATGCACTGTGAACATGAGCGTTGTGTTTTTAAATTGTAAAATTTAGCCTCAAATTGTCAAAATACCTATACAGGTATTAAAACAGTGCTCACTACCTTTTAACAATAAAAATCAACGGTAAAACACGACGTTTCGACCGTACTTCGGTCATTATCAAGTGAGAGGTGAAATAGAATAGTAAAAATATATATATGTACATAGGAAGTGTAAAAAAATTTTGCATGAAATTTGCAGGTGTAAACGGACAATAAAAATGTTCAAAGAAAACAACTAGTAAAGGCTAATTAAAAACTAATTAAAAAACCTTAGCACGAATTGAGTCAGATTGTACATTGAGAGTAGGTCTCAGTTCGTGAATAAAAAACATCTCATAGACGAGGCAGTCAAATTTGTTCGTGCACTTCATTAAGACACTAAAGTTCTTTGTAAGATCCTTAGGAGCCAAAGAATGTTTGTCGCGAAAATGCTTGCCAATTGACGAAGAAGAATTTTTGTGTTCTTCAACACGTTGGTGTAGATGACGGCGTGTGAAACCAACATAACCTGCATCGCACAGGTCGCATTGAAATTTATAAACAAGGCACTGTTACGTCATGTTTTACCGTTGATTTTTATTGTTAAAAGTTTTACGAAATCCTTACTTATAAGGCTCACTATCTTTGTCAGATATTTTGAAGCTTTTAGCAACGAAGGAACACTGAAGACGAACAAAAGAAGCCAAAGAAGAGTCTGTAAACAAGAGGCTATCATGGTTAACCTTTGTAACCAGACTATAGCTAAACAAAAGAATGTGCTCAAGAAATTTGCATGGTTACTAAGCTCAATTGTGGCCTGAACGACCACGGACGAACAAACGAAGCGGTGTGTTTTTGTCGAATTTTAGGAGAAAAACTGCTTCAAAATAATCAATCTCTTTGTCTTTTATGTTCCTGAGGAATGTAACAGGGTTTGAGCCAGAGCGTGAACCTGCAACATTCTCGCACTCCCGTGACAATTTGTCCCTTAAAATTTGGCTGCTGTGCCAAAATTATTCCCCACAGTGCTTTGAAATCCTATTTCTTAAGATACATAAATTTTTTTGGCAAGGAAAGTTGAGATGTCGGTACAAACGTGAGTAAGAAATAAATACTTTAAACTGTAAAAGGCTCTCTTGAATCAAGAAAATTCAGAAAAAGCCATGCGATTTGAAATCGCCCTTTAATGCATTGCAAACTGAAACATCTGTTCGTCATGTATGCTAACAGATTGTGTCTCAAGGTGAATTCAAATGGTGGATATCCTTGGGGGTGGGGAGGGGGTTCCGGGACAGGGTATAGCAACCCCATATATGAGCTATATTGAGGTATATGCCGCTGTGAAGGGTATGGTTTTCAGGCAGTTTAGTCTGGGATAGGGTATAGTAAGTCTGGGACAGGGTATAGCAATCCCATATATGAGCTATATTCAGGTATGTGCTGCTGTGAAGGGTATGGTTTTCAGGAAGTTTAGTTTGGGACAGGGTATAGTAATCAGAGATTTTTGGTCTAGAATTAAGAACAGGGTATCATTTTCCACAAAACTGATCATTTGCATGAAGAATTTAGTCTACACAATGATTACTGGCAAATGGCATTTCTAAAATCGGTACGGCGGGCAGTACGACATTTTTTACTGACCCCTGCCAAGTTTCTGGAAAATAGCGAGTCTGGATATTAGGTCTAGGATAGGGTAGGGTTTTTTGGTGTTTAGTCTAGAATAGGGTTGCAAAATGCAGCTAAAATGGTCTAGTATAGGTTAAGTGTCTCAGAGTCCCAGTGGCACACTCCCACCCAAAGATTTGCAGAGTACCACCCCTCCCCCCCCCCCCCCCACGTGGATATCCAGCCAATTTTGTAAAATATCCATTCAAAATGAAGTTATGAGAGGATACATGTCCTTCTAAGTAAGAAAAACTATTTGTATGCAGCACTGTAAGATCTTAGATGCTTATGACACAGCCAAAGCTTGGCTTGATATAGTTGTTGATCCTTTTGTTTTGCAGTTAACTTCCTTTGTTCTGTACGATCAGCTGCTGCTTGCTTCATCGTTAATCAGATACATGCAATTATATAAATAACTTATAAGTAAACAGAGACAAATAAACAGATTTATGACTCTATTTAACGCAAGTTGCTATTTGTATGTTTCACTGTTTGCTATTACAGCTGTACGAGTAGTGTTACTCTTACATTGCCTATATCGATCTACTACATACAGTCCTAGTCTGTTTAGATGATATGTAAAAATGAATAAATTTGAAAACAAACATTGGGTTTTAACAGGTTTTGTCCCTCTGAAATGAAAAGTGTCCCCCAAAACTTTTTCTGAAGGGACAAATTGTCCCCCACTCATTAAATCCTGGCTCAAACCCTGATGCAAGCAGCTGCTTTATCGCTAATATTGGGCATATTTTTCAGTTTTATGCAGAAAATGCTCCCAAAACTAGAGAATTATGCGGTCAGCACCACCGCATCCTGTCAGATGCCCCGTTATAGGCATTGGGTTATTCCAGAAAAAAATGCACACTCCCCTGATGGATGGCATTCTGGAAATTCTTATGGGAGGGGGAAATAATAATAATAATAATAATAATAATAATAATAATAATAATAGAAGTTAATAGAATATGGAACATGAGAACTGTACAGGTGGTTCCAATTGTTGTCAGATCATTGGGAAGTGTAACAAAAAATTTGGACAAGTGGTTGGCAAAGTTGAATGTTAAAATTAGTATTTCATTACTTCAGAAGACTACACTACTGGGAACAGCGAGGATTTTGAGAAAGGTGTTGGAGCTTTAGAGTAAAGAGAAAACCCTAGGGGACCTTTGGTCATGGGCTATGACCCGCTCCCTTAGGAAACAATTCGGAAAAAGATCATCCAGTTCATTTATGAAGATAATAATAATAATAATAATAATAATAATAATAATAATAATTTTAATAATTAAATAATTTTTATTAACAAATTCTCAAAACGATTTTACGTTTACAATTATTATTCTACTAGAATGCTAAAAATATTCATAATTACAATCCGTATAAATATCGTAAAAGTATTGCTAAAAAAAACTTCATTAAAAAAAACTTCATAATAATAATAATAATAGACATTTTTATGAATTTAGTGATGAGTATCCATAAAGCAGGTTCAACTCTAGCAGTTTCCTAATTCTAATTTTATGTGAGTATCACCATCTTCCTACCTCTGTTTGGTTAGCTTCCTTGCTTGCTACAGCTGGTGTTTCTTCCTGAAAATAGGGAGAAAAAGTAGAATGATTACTTTAGCTTATACATAACTATTTACTCTTTAAGTCCCTATCTCAGCAGACAAATTCTCCTTTA
Organism: Cladopsammia gracilis; assembly: GCA_022457155.1. Classification (NCBI taxonomy): domain Eukaryota; kingdom Metazoa; phylum Cnidaria; class Anthozoa; order Scleractinia; family Dendrophylliidae; genus Cladopsammia; species Cladopsammia gracilis. The sequence continues at coordinate 20,214 of JAJGOT010001243.1, forward strand.
TGGTTTTCATAGGTTTCTTAAAGGACTGATTGGGAGAAGTTGTTAAAATATTACGACTATTTTTCTGTGGGGATCATTTTCTTAATTCTCATGCCCTGTCTGATTGAGTTGTGTTGATATTACAAGGAGAAATTTGATGCTGATCACTAATTGGGTCTTGAAGGGCTAAATGTACCAAACCATAACATAGGATTTGAGAATATGTATTGTAATTTTTTTTATACAAAAATGTTTACAGGTACACTAGTATTACCATAATTATGACTTGATGGATAAACTATGGTGTTACCACCAGGAAATCTGCAAAAAAATGAAAATTAACTTGACACAAAGTTCAACAGTCAATAAAATATTTCTTACAAAATAAATACACCTTATTCCAAAATGGTGGGCAATTTATTATTCTTTTTATGCATTTCAATTAGCCCTCTTTGCCTCATTTTTGCGTGAAAATTCTGTTGTGTTTTGCACATGCTGACGAGGCAACAAGGGCTAATTAACATATACATGTATATAAAAGAATAATAAATTGGCCACCATTTTGGAATAAGGTGTATGCACAATTCGTAATTATATTATATAAATAGTTTTTAGCTTCAATTTTTAACTTTTCTGATTTGTGTAGTATTATTGTCAGTCTTTCGTTTAGTTTAGTTAGATTTTAATTAGCAGGACATGCGTTGATAGCAGTTTTTTTTTTTCTAAACTGACGCAGTCATCCTGGATAAACATGTTCTTTTATTTATTTATTTAATTATTTATTTATTATTATTTCCTTTACCATAACTTTTTAATAATTCTTGAAAATTCTTAGAAAAGTCTGCAGATTGTGAATCTGAAGCTCTCACTTTATGATAAATCTGGATAAATGTATCCTGACAGGGACGTAGCAACCTGTATGCACGTACGCACATGCATACCTGAAAAAGTTGAAAAAATAAGTAAAAATGAATAAAGTATACAACCTTGATTTGGTGATTGTGCATATCTGTGAAAAAGTCCTGGCTATGCCCATGGCTGATTCTCAAAAGACGATTTAATCACCTTTAGCTCTTTTGCCTACTAATATACCAAGTGTAAAGAATACTCACCTTCAGAAGCGATTGAGGTTGGACAATATAAAATACTGTTTGCATTTGTTATGCATCAGCATGACGCATGCAAAGAGTTGTGGGACAGCATTTCCTAGGAAACCATTGCATCTTCAGCATGGCTCGCAAAGGATTGTGGTTAAAAAGCGATTCCAGATATTTTCTGCCTTTCTGGATTAATTATGAACTGCTGCTCCGCTCACTTCGTTCGCTGCGCAGCAATAAACCACACACACAACGCCACATTTCCTTGATTCACTCTGTTAATCAAATTGGTTTGAAATTTTTCAAACCAAAGAAAAACTTGGACCACAACATAGACATAAAATTACTTACTCTTCACATCTTGCTATGCTTGGCAATGTTTTCAGCCTTTCTAGTTTTTCACTGGGTAGTGCTTGACTGTATAACTTCTTATACTCAGCACCTATTCGTTTCAACCACAATCCCTTGGGCCTTTCTTCTATTAACTAAATAAAACAGCAGGAATTATGTTAGTTGTTCAACTCAAATTGATATGCCCAACTAAAATGCATTATATGAAACAGCCATTGTTAAACAGTAAAAACAATGGAATTAGTGTCCAATAACAGTGTCAATTTGGTTATATTATATTTCACAGGTTATGTAAACCACCCTCATGGCTGTCACCTTGTATAGCTGGCAACCAGAAATGTTACGGAACCTTAAAGACAGCCCTAGGCCTGCACTCTAACACTGAATGGAACGAGACAATAACAAATATACTATTACTTACCTTTTGAATTCTGGAATATATTATCAAGTCTACAAAGAACAGAAAGAGAAAGAGTTATGTTATTGTCCTGATCTTTAAAAACAAAGGCTAACACATATACATATATTATTATTTCAGATAATAACAACATTTTTCACTTACTGGGTCAAGCTCTCAATCTGTTACAAGCTTCATGGAAATATAATACTTCACTTTTCAATATATATCTATAGACGGGTTCAAGCTCATAGTTGCATCATGGGTAATTGGGGCAAGATGGTGGGAAATTTAAAGATTTGTATTGGCAATTCAAAGGCAGCTAATTCTTCCTGAATTCATATATTTGACACTTTCTCTTTGGAAAGTGTAACTTATGAATTCAAAGAAACAATACACTAAATCTGGAGTGCAAGTCCGTGATCACTTTTTAGAAAACCTTGATTTCTGTAATTTGACAGTATCAAAATTACAGAAAATGTATGGGAAAATTGAGGTTTTCTAAAAACTGATCTTGGACTATTATGCACTCCAGATTCAGCTTATTGTGTCGTTGAATTTATAAGTTACAATTTTCAAAGAGAAAGTGTCAAATACATGAATTCAGGAAGAATTAGATGGCTTTGAATTCCAATACAAATCTTTGAATTCCCCGCCATCTTGCCCTGATTACCCATGATGCAACTGTGAGCGTGAACCTGTCTATTAACCCTTTCACTCACAGAGTCAATTATGGAGACATATGTAACACAGTTCTAAGTTTTGAGTCTATGGATGAAATCTTATGGTGTGACCATTCAAATGAAACTTCTTTGGCAGTACTTTTGCAATGTACCATTTGTTTGTCATTCTTTCACAAAATGAAATTTGGGATTTTTCTTGAATTTATATCTTTGCCAAAGATAAGAGAAACACATAATAAAGGGTTAAACAAGTTGTTACATTGTTATAGATTACTTTTGGCCAACTAACTGTGCTTGAAACCAGACACTAAGTGAGCTTCCAACTTACCTTCTCTGCTAAGTGAATCGAGTAGGTCAACTGAGTTGACATCTTTGGATGCTGACGATTTTGACAGAAAAACCACATGTTCGGGTTCCTCATTTTTGTAATCACTGCTGAAGGTAACTTCCATTCCTTGCCAGTTTGGCCCACTTCCTAAAACGATTAAAAATAACACTTTCTAATTAGATTGAGGTCCAAAGGCAGTTTTCAACTAACAGGTGTTTCAATAATTTTGAAGTAAATGTCAACATACTTCAACTACATGTATCTGAGCATGTTGTTATGACATGGTTTGTAAAAACATCGAATTCCACAATCAGAATATCTAGAAGCTGCCACTAAGATAGGGGTAAAATCAGAAGGAACCAACATGAAAAGCCATTTATAGTCTGAATCAAAGATCCACATAATTAATCTCTCCTTCTTGGGGTAAATATCTTGAGAAGTTGCAGCTTCATTTAATTATAGCCTGGGAACATAGCATAGGTGTAGGAGGGAGAGAGGCTGGGGGCCTGCAGCCACCCCAGTCGTAAAAAATATAGTATCAGGGTGGATATATGCTCTGCCCTGCCTCTCATCGCTCCCGGCTGCTAGGGGTGCTCGTGTTGAATGATCTATCCTTCTTGGGTAAATGGTGTAGCCTCCCATGCTGACATAGCCAAAGTTGTTGGAATATCTTGAGAAGTTGCAGCTTCATTTATATCCTGCGAACATAGCATAGGCGTACCAGGGGGAGGGGCTGGGAGGCTGCAGCCACCCCAGTCGTAAAAAATAAAGTACTATCAGGGCGTTTTGAATGATCTCTCCTTCTTGGGGTAGCTGGTGTACCCTCTGATGCTAACATAGCCAAAATTGTTGGAATATCTACAGGAGATACAGCTTAGACCAGTGTCTGTGTTAAGCCTACCAAGTGAACACTGACCTTCAATGAACTTTTCCACTGAGTTGGTTTCTGTCATCAGTGAGACAACAGACGGCTGTGTGAATTCACAGTTAAAACCTAGCTTCCTCTCTTCCAAGCACTTGGAAAAATCGTTCAACTTTTCAAGCAAAGCGTCCTTGAGGTTTTTAAGATCGCTCAATTCTCCATTTTCAAGGATTTCTTGCACGGTATGAATGCAACCGTTCGCGTTTTCACACAATTCCGCAGCCCTGGATTTATGAGATTCGTATATCTTTTTATTTAGGTCTTGCCTCGATTGAATTTCACCGAGCAATTTCCGTTCATGATCACGCACAGTCTTTACAACATTTTCCGCCAAAGATTGGATTCCTTTCTTTGTCTTTTCATCTTGTACATTGGTTGTGACGTAGCGGCCTTCCAATTCTCCGAGAGCGGCTTTTGTACCTTCCAGTTTCTCCTTACAGTTTTTCAAAGCTTGTTTCAGAGATTGTTTCTCTTTTCGTCCAGGCGACAGCTGTTCAATCAACCGAACTAACAGATGATTCTTTGGAAAAGCTGCGACTCCCCCCTGTGGAATAACAGACTCGACTCGACAAACGGGACATTTGATTGCCATGTTTCTTTTCTTTGCCATTCCCTCCAAGCAATGTTGACAAACATTGTGGGCACAATTTGGTAGGCATTTCGGTTCTTCAAAGTCGTCAAAGCAGATGGGGCAATTGATTTCAGTTTCAACGGTTGAGAACAAGTCGTGTTGTATAGAGGTCGCCATTGTTGGATTCAAGTTTCATCTCGTGAACAGGCAGGGGTTGACACATTATGCTCCTAAAATCGGGTATTGTGCTTTTTGGCATTGCCCTCAAAACAGATTATTATGCTCTAAATTATGCTCGACTGTAATTATGCCGTAAAAAAAAGTTTCCCGGACCTCTGCGTTAGGAGCCTAGCATAATGAGAGTAACCAGGCCTAGAGAGTTAAACCCGCTTGAGGATGCACTGGGAACAAGCCTACAGTGCTCAACAGCAACGCGACGGAAACCACCTAGAACATTCAAATACAGTCGAACCTCCTTAATACGGACACCAAAGGGACAGACCAAAGTGTCCGTATTATAGAGGTGTCTGTATTATAGAGGAAGGGAATGTATGAATTTTGGTGTCTTCGGGACCAAGAGAACTGTCCGTATTAGAGAGGTGTCCGTAAGGAGAGGTTCGACTGTAGCTTGAAATTTTGTAGTTTTGACTTTATAAACGGACAATAGTAGCTCTAAATAAAGAAATAAGTGTTATGTCGCAAAATGACACTATTATGCCAGCAAAATAGCCCTATTATGCTGGCATAATGCTCGATGCTCAACCTATAGTATTATGCTCGAAATTATGCCGGCATAATAATGTGTACCAAAATATAAAATATCAGCAAGACCACAGCGACAAACCGTTGAGTGGTGCCGGATCTCCCAGTTGTAGACCTGGATCAGTACAATAATAACTTGTATAAAATCAGAAAACGGCAAACTGATCCTTACGGCAAGGCGATGAAGGAGTAAATAAAAGAATAAAACAAAATTTATATATATATATATTAAAGCGAATTTGCCCAATATTTCGGTTTGAAAACAAACCGAAGGTTTCAAACCGAAATATTGGGCAAATTCGCTTTAATATATATATATATATAAATTTTGTGTTATTCTTTTATTTACTCTTTCATCGCCTTGCCGTAAGGATCAGTTTGCCGTTTTCTGATTTTATACATAATAATGTGTCAACCTCTACTCGTGAACGTCCCAGGTATAAGGGGGCCCCTCATGGGGAGGGGCTGGGGTATGGCCAATGGCTCTGGCAAGTGTTGGATGATTATTTTCTTTGTACAAGTATAATGAAATTAATTAGCTTTTCCAATTAAATATTAGTTTAACCTTCTACGTTTGGAATTTGGTAATTTGGTAGACTATTGGCGTTCGCGCTGATTTTTCTATCTTTTTGCTGCTACACCTTGCTGACGAGACCCAACCAGGTCAAAACAGCCGTCCACGGTTGTATTTTGGCTTTCAGTTTGGGATCTGTCATGTTGTTGTCGCGTTAAATTTTCTACGTTGTATCGGCCTTGCTTACTGTTTGTATAAATAATCAAATGTTGAATTTTGGACCTAATAAATCACAGGGCTCTAAGGACCTGATTATATGAGCAGGGTTGGCCCGGGTTTGCCGAGATCTCGGCATGCCTATTGAACGCAACAACTATTTAATTTTATTCTGTTCTCCAAACTATCCCTCATCTTACCAAGTGGTTCAAATCCAAATCAAACTCTTTTTACGCATTAAGGTTACAGTGTACCTTCGGGGGTGTCTCCAGTATAACAGCTCTAGCGTCTTCAGATTACACTTAATATACCTAAACCCAGATATCAAATTAAAGCTTATAGAGCTGGCTATCTAAATATGGAAACCATTTTGGTAATAAAATGAATTGTCAAATTTTTTACGACGTCTAAATTCGAACGTCCGAATCAGCTTTAAAACGCTATAACTCAAAGCGATTATTATATTTTGCTAATTTGATTTGTTCTCGGATTTCCGGACACGAAGCGCTAAAAAAACGTGTCGGCGATTTTTCATATTCAATTGCAGTGAAAAGTTACAGAATATTTTCGAAAAGGGGAGAAAAAAAATTGGAATGATCGCACGGAAATGCCTCCTGACGAAAAAGTTTTCGGAATTAAGAAATTCGCCGACACGTTTTTGTTGATTATATGTTAGCCTAGCTTCTGTCCAAATTTAAGGAAAATCGAACAAATTCCCTTCGAGTTGTAGCTCTTTAAAGTGTCCCCAACAAGCGAAAAATTAACTTTGAGAAAACGGCGCTTAAAAAAACATATCGCTTAATAAACAAACTCCGCCCACAAAAGTTATAGCGTCATTTCTCCGTCAATTTTCACTATTTTTCGATACTTGTTTTTTTGGGTGAAAGTTCATTCTGTAAACTTTATTTTAACGCCAAAAAAAAATTTTCGATAAATTTTCGATCTGAAGGTACACTGTAACCTTAACAGGGGTTCTGTTATGTGGTATCTCTATTTAATTTCAAACATAGCAAAGAGCATAGCAAAGAGCTGAGTCTCCCTTTACGTACTACTATATATTTTTTTTTCATTACTTTACAAATTAGTCAAATTAATATACCGTATTTATTGTTACATGTGTAAAATGTATTTTACAGAGCACACAATATGGCTTAATGTCCAGTTAATTTGTTTTCTATCTGCACAAATCTCCCACATCTCTATAATAATATATTAAATTCAACAAAGACTTTTTGTAGATACAAAATGGACCAAGCCTAGTGTGTTTATTAATTGCAAGTTATGGAAGTAAATACAAAGTTGAGAAAGCAATTAGCAAAGACTCCAAAAAGTTAGTTTAGCATGAGTGCTCTAGATCAACTTGCCAAACGCATCTAAAATTGGTGAATTAATGTACAGCCAGAAGTACAGAATATAACATTTTCTCTTCTACCACAACACTAAGTGACAAGAAACAAATTGTATTCTCTGACTAAACCAATCATGATCAGCTTAGTAGTCCTGAGCTGTACTACTTAACCTCCTTGTTCCAAACGATTAACAATTTTACTAAATCGGCTTATTGTTAATACAGTGGAATCCCGATTTTTCGAAACTCCCGATTATTCGAACCAAAACTCGTTTCCTTTGGATTTGATTTCAATCAATACCACCTTCAATTTTTCGACCTCGCGATTTTTCGAACCAATTTCCGTTTCCCTTGGAGGTTCGAAAAATCGGGATTCCACTCTACTACTATGTTTATTTTTCATGCGCAAAGCGCAAGAGTTATAAAACCTGCTTCGTTTTTCTCCTTTTTATTTTTTTCTTTAATTTTTTTTTTGTGTCACGATTTTGCATGGAAATTTATGCACGCATATTTTAGTGACCAGGTCGTCGGGTCACCTACAAATTCTACAAAAATGGCTGCCGCGCTCGGCAAGTGTTTGGTTTTTAAAACCGTAGTTTTATAACTCACATTTAAAATATTCAAAATGGAAAGAGAAAACTTTAAAGAATGCCCAAAAGCCGCTATAGTAGAGAAAAAGGAGAGCTTTAAGCAACTAAATCTTTCTTCGAGGAACTTCAAACGCTTTTATCAGTGCGGGACCGGGGCGATCAAAACTGAAGAGGCGGAGCTTTAAAAAAAATTCAAACAGACGATGCGAGGGACTTTACTGTAAAAGAAATTACAATTTTCGGTGAGAATTTATGTTGATATCAATTTGTGATCCACTTTTTCTTTGTCTTCTCGTTAGTTTTGAAGAAATGTTTATAAAAGATTCTCAAATTCAGTCGTAATGACATCTGATATTACTGATGTAAACAAAACAAGAGTTGAATTTTCTAGTAAATTTTCTTGAATTTTCTAATAAATTTTCTATTAAACTTCACACGCGTCGCCTTACGCAAAGATGTCTGTGTATTTTTTGCAATTTTGATTTCCAAATCAGTTTCTCGGGCAATTTTCAATACACAATTGGTGTATTTTATTCGGGGAAGTCATACTTGTTATACTAGACCGAGAAAAGGTTGCTTTTGTGACTGTAAACACAGAGTCAACGGCGGACGGCCGAGGGTCACGTTATACTGTTTTTGAGAATTGCTGCAATTGAAAAATAGCCCGGTCGTTTACTGATTTTATTGCTTTTAAAAGAAAGAAAGCATTCACGATTTGGGAAACATTAGACGCAAACTTGTTCGAATGTTTTTTTCATGAAGCCAATAATCACGGTAAAGGCACGCTAGTAAATAGCGCTTTCTGAAATAAAGTTTGCTTTGAAGATTTTTTTGATTCGCGAAAACATTATGCGAATCATCTTTAGGGATAAGAATTGCAGTCTATATACACAAAGGAGAAGTCGGAAATTTTATTAATGTTTATAATACAATTCGCAGACGCTCTCCGCGCTGCAATTGGGATAAAAGTAAATCGCCAAGCCTTCCGGAAGCAGAAAATCACTGAATTTCGATAAGTGTTTAACTCTTTTATTCAAGGGAAAGACATGTTCATTCAAGGAGTTTCATTAAGGTGTTTCCCTCCAGTTTCCGTGCAGCCGCACCGACCATTTTTAATCGGCCGTTTAACTAACTTTTCTTTATTGAATTAGTATGAAACTTACACAAAGTATTGTACAAAGCTTGAAGTTTATAATAGTGTAACAATTTTGTAAATCGGATTTAAAATTGCGGAGATAAACGAGAAACATTGAAATCACTTGAGTCTAAATTCCCAGCGATTGCGATGGCATCTAGAAAAATCAAAACTATTACGATAAACTATGAGATATGGCAAACAAAATATCTAAAAATTAGAAACTTTTGTCAAGCCGATTTTGAGTAAATCAGAAAAACATTTCGAACTTGTGATTTTGCATGTGTATAAGCACATCTACAAAATCCTCAATTAAGCTTATAAAAGTTTAATTTCTCAATCTCAAATTTACGTCAAAATGTGTGTTTATAGTATGAGATGAAACTATGAAAGTTTGAAAGCGTTTCTCGTTTTAGTTTTGGAGATTCGATTTTCTATAGGAAACCGTAGTTTTTTGACTGAGTTCTTGATATTGTAGTTTTAGCACATTTCTACATATTTCAAAAACCGCGAAATAGATTTTTTTAAAACTTTTATAGTCGTTTCTTTATAATATGAACAACATTGTCTCGAAGTTTCATCTTGATTGAAACATTGCAACATGGTCAAATAAAATAATAAAGTTCACCTAAAACGCGATTGAGAAGTTGTGCTTTGATTGCACGGTTGAAGGCGCACGTCGCAAAGACGCTTTAATTAATTCAGATGAAGTGTAACGCATTTCTGTGTGTTGAGAATTATGCAAATCGAGATGACTTCTTTCTTTTCCTCACAATTCAAAATGTCGAGAGTGTCCAGTGCACGTCAAATGCGAATAAAAAAACTGCTTTCAAATAAACGTCCCACTGAAATTCGTGGGAATGATAAAAATAACGTGGAACACAGCCCCTAAACATTACTCCGCAAAACATGATGGTCACGCAGAAATGCGTTGCGCTTCACCTGAATTAATTAATTAAAGCGTCTTTGCGCGCCTTCAACCGTGCAATCAAAACACAAAGTCTCAATCGCGTTTTAGGTGAACTTTATTATTTTATTTGACCATGTTGCAATGTTTCAATCAAGATGAAACTTCGAGACAATGTTGTTCATATTATAAAGAAACGACTATAAAAGTTTAAAAAAAATCTATTTCGCGGTTTTTGAAATATGTAGAAATGTGCTAAAACTACAATATCAAGAACTCAGTCAAAAAACTACGGTTTCCTATAGAAAATCGAATCTCCAAAACTAAAACGAGAAACGCTTTCAAACTTTCATAGTTTCATCTCATACTATAAACACACATTTTGACGTAAATTTGAGATTGAGAAATTAAACTTTTATAAGCTTAATTGAGGATTTTGTAGATGTGCTCATACAAATGCAAAATCACAAGTTCGAAATGTTTTTCTGATTTACTCAAAATCGGCTTGACAAAAGTTTCTAATTTTTAGATATTTTGTTTGCCATATGTCATAGTTTATCGTAATAGTTTTGATTTTTCTAGATGCCATCGCAATCGCTGGGAATTTAGACTCAAGTGATTTCAATGTTTCCCGTTTATCTCCGCAATTTTAAATCCGATTTACAAAATTGTTACAATCATATAAACTTCAAACTAAGCACAATATTTTGTGTAAGTTTCATACTAATTCAATAAAGGAAAGTTAGTTAAACGGCCGCTTAAAAATGGTCGGTGCGGCTACATGGAAACTGGAGGGAAACACCTTAAAACGTTTTGACCTTTAGAAAAAATATTTTGGATTCATGATCATGACAAAACAGCGCGCGATCGAATTACATTTCAAAATTTGCATCAAACAAAATTGTGTATTTGCGACAACACTTTGAAGAAACTGTATAGCCTGGGAAAAACTAATACATGGCAAAATCAAAGCTGCAGTTATTTAAGGAACTAGCTTTATAGAAAAATTTCATTTCGATTTGGTCTTGAAATCACAAGGGGGGGGGGGGGGGTGGTTATGATGTGTCACGCAATATTTATTTTTAAAATGTTTCACCAATTTATAGCACTTATCACCACAGTTTTGAAAATTAAAAGCAGAATCTCCAGAATGCGATTACATGTATTTTTTTTTTCATTAACAATAAATTTAGGGCTTCTAAAAATTTATTGGAAAACCGGGCAGGAGGAGGGGTCTCTGGGCTTGGAAATCCAGGCAGGAGGGGGGGGGGGGGGTCTAGAGGGCCAGAAAATCCGTCGGAAGGGGAGGGGTCAAAGATCTTGCCATCCATCGGGGGAATAACCCAATGTAATCACGGTTTAGGAAGTATTAGACTAGTGTGGGTTTGATCGGGAATCAATAAATTAAATATTCAAAGCGAGTACAGGAAATTGGTAGCTTCAATGCGTCTTAGAGTCCCATGCGCATGAGTATAGACTATGTGAAGCCTCTTGTTGGAAAATGTTTTGACATAAAGGAATATGATAGATAAAGAAAGATGGTAAATGTTAAGCTTGATCAGTAATGAAATAAGAAAAGTGTTCTGTTCATCATGTCACAAGCATGGGACAAATCAGAAAAAAAGTAGGGCCCCACTGGGGCCATGTGTTCTGCTGATATAGCGTGAATTGTGCAGCACACGGGCAAATGCTGTTCGACAAACGATATGAGTGCATTTTCAGGTGAGCAGATGTACTGGCAGGAATACTTTTTTAAATAGTTTTTTTTTTTTGCTTTTAGAAAATTATATAAATACAATTTCATTTCACATAGTATTCATTTAAAATTGAAACTACAAACTTATAAAGGCGTACTACACCCCCCCCCCCCCCCCTCCCTCCCCCATACAAACATGCACAAAGGGTGTTGAGTATGGCAGGTCAGCGTGACATCAGTTTGAAAGTGACAATTTCAAAAACAATATTTTGATATTCTTATTATTCTAAATACAATATAAATATGGTTAATATGCAATAAAGTATACTATGATGAATAAAACCGAAGAGAGATAGTGTAAATCGTCAAGTAAAAAAGAAAACTAAAGGATTGCACTTTTTGCAGGAATGCTGGGTTTAAACTATCCATCAAACTCAGTCGAGCGTAACAATAGGGACTACCTAAAGTTTTCTTGATAGGCTGGACAGGCTAAAATTAAATTCTAGTGGCAGATTAATCCTGAAATCTTGATCGCGTACTGTTTAGCCATAATTCAGTTTTTAATTCATGTGAATCAATGGGATAAAATTTATTCGAGTTATGAATTCTCAAAGGTAAGCATGAAGAATTATTATACTGATTTCTCTCGTTCACAAGTAAACAAACTGATATGACATGAGTTGTCGTGCGATTTCTCTTCGCTTTAGACTGCTGAAATAATTTGTAGTAGCAGATTAATTCTAAAATCTTGATAGCCTACTCTTTAGCAGAAATTCAGTCTTTAATTAAAGGAAATAGATGGAATGTTATTCGAGTTTTGAGCATATGAAGAATTGTAAGAGAATTATCAGAACTACTTCTGATTTTGTCAGTTCTTCGCTTTGAGTGGTTGCGATTGACAATTCCATTGTTACACCGCAGGGGCACCCAACGAACAATCTTTGGTAAAATGTATTATTGTACTTAAATAAATTAAAATAAATGATATAAAAGGATTTCCAGTTGTTCTTCTACGTTGCTGTGAAAAATATATCTGTTCCTTTTTCCCAGCATAACACATAGGGAAATTCCCAGCCAGCTGGATAAAAAAATGTCTGTTTCCCAGCTAGCAATTAAAAAAAATGAATAAATGAAAAAACAATAATAATAAGTTACCAAAAGGGGCTTGGGAACTATTGAAACATAATGGCAAACTATTTGAAGCTTTTTGTTTATTGTTTTGAACATTTACTGCCGTATCGAACTTAACCTGTTCGGGTATCTCTAAGTGCTGCTTTAATTTGTTGCTACGAAGCTGAACCCTTTTAGCCCCAAAGTGTCCTCCGATTTTCTTCGATCCAGTCTCTTTTCGATCTGCTCAAGTTAGCCAGCTCAGTTGGTTATTGCGACTCCTTTCTCAAGTCAACCAGCGCAAAAATGGTAATTAAAAAAAATATGTACAAAATATTTTGCCAGCCAGCAATAATTCCGCCGGGGAACAGATAAAGTAAGGAACAGATTCGTTGGGTGGCCCTGACGCTGGAAATGTTTCCTTATAGTTGGAGTATCCATTTTTTTCATCAAGCTGTTTCAGAGTCTCAATCAGAGAAGAATAATTGAAAATAAAAAACAGTTAGCAGGATCTAGCCTGTAAACAGGCTCTATTGGGTTATTGGTAGCTCACTATATATTATGGTCAACAACTGCAGCGAAGATGACCAGCAACTCAAGGTTTGAAAATGACTAAAGACAAAGTACAACAACCATGGGAGACATGGGAGGCTATCTTGAGTTTATGACTGCGTATTTTTCTTGTGAAGCTGCATGACAACCTCAAAGCTTACTTTTTAATGACAGACTCACTGTGAGTCCTGAATAACATGATCTTACAAGCCCAGCATTTAGCTTATTTCTTAACTTGATTTCAGATTATAAAGTGAACCCAGTTAATTTATTTCAAACACCTTTTAACTGCATTAAGTTTTGGAGCTTTTTAACCAAAAATGTAACTTAACCCTTTCACTCCCAGAGTCAGTTAACTGTTATGGAGACATGCATTGTTGTTCTAACTTTTGAGTCTGTTGATGAAATCCTATGGTGTGACCATTCAAATGAAACCTCTTCAGCAGTACTTTTGCATGGTACCATTTGTTCTAACTTTTGAGTCTGTTGATGAAATCCTATGGTGTTACCATGAAACCTCTCCAGCAGTACTTTTGCCTGGTACCATTTGTTCTAACTTTTGAGTCTGTTGATGAAATACTATGGTGTGACCATTCAAATGAAACCTCTTCAGCAGTACTTTTGCATGGTACCATTTGTTCTAACTTTTGAGTCTGTTGATGAAATCTTATGGTGTGGCCATTCAAATGAAACCTCTTTGGCAGTACTTTTGCATGGTACCATTTGTTCTAACGTTTGAGTCTGTTGATGAAATCCTATGGTATGACCATTCGAAAGTAGTTATAAAAGTATGCTTTCCCCTACATCCCACCACCTACTTCTCTCTATCATTTTTCTATTTATTTATGATATCCAAATTTTTAAAAATCCAAAAAATCAAAATCTCTATCATTTTCCTGAGAATCCCTGTTATCCATTTTTTAAAATAAAGAGAAAATCAAGACCTAATTAATCCTTATGATTTTTTGTATTATTGGAAAATTTTGAATTTTAGAAAAATTTTTTAAAACGGTAAATAAATAAAATTTATACGGCAAATCTTGTTTGTTTTGTTATTTTTCTATTTATTTAAGAATAAAAAACAAGTATTAAAAATAATTCCATAAATTTAATGTCTTTTTTAATACTTAAAATTTTTTCTGAATAAAATCTAATTATTTAAGTAATAAAAAATTAAAAGAGGCATTTAAACTAAAAAATACAATATCCTAAAATATTATATAACCTAATAAAATCTTGATTTGCTTTATCCTAAAAGGAATTATAAGCTCGCCCTTCGGGCTCGCGGGATTCTCAGGAAAATGATAGAGATTTTGATTTTTTGGATTTTTAAAAATTTGGATATCATAAATAAATAGAAAAATGATAGAGAGAAGTAGGTGGTGGGATGTAGGGGAAAGCATACTTTTATAACTACTAATATGGGTTAGAGAAATTTAACTTTTTTTAAAAAAAAATATCTTAAAAAAATATTTATATATAATAAAATAATGAACGCAAAGCCAGATACAAACCAAATAAAAGAAACATTAAGTTTACAAGAAAAATATGAAAATATAGATAAAATGTTTTTAAATGTTTATGAATTAATAAAACAAATTATTATTGGTGAAGAATATAGACCAACATTAAGACAAAAATTAAGAAATATTATAATTGAAATCAATACAGAGTTGAATAAACTTCCAGATTTGTTTTTTGATATTGATAGAAATCATTTTATTAATGATAATGATAGATATGTATGTGTATTTTTAGATCATTTTTATTGCTCAGGTAATATTGATCGGTTTTTATCAAATAAATATTTGATATATTGTAGAGAGATATATATTATAAAGAA
This sequence comes from Cladopsammia gracilis, assembly GCA_022457155.1. NCBI lineage: Eukaryota > Metazoa > Cnidaria > Anthozoa > Scleractinia > Dendrophylliidae > Cladopsammia > Cladopsammia gracilis. The sequence goes on from JAJGOT010001243.1 coordinate 35,215, forward strand.
AATTTTAATTAAATTTCGAAAAAAAATTAAAATTAATCCTATAGGAGAAAAAGATGAAAATATAGATAATGATGAAGATTATGGAAATTATTGTATTCCTACACAAGAGGTTTTTGATTATATTAAAAATGGATAAAATTTAATGCTGAATTTTTTTTTTGTAGAGAAAAAAAAATTTTTTGGATTTAAAAAAAATTTGTATATAATAAAAAAGAATGTCTTCATCTGATTTGAATAATTTATCATATGATAAACTTATGAAAATAGCTAAAAAGGAAACTAAAGAAAATAGAAGAATTAAAGAAGAACGAAAGAAACAAAAATTGATTGAATATATTAGAAATAAAAAAGAAGAAAATGATAGATTAAAAAAGAAATCAATAAAACTTAAACCTAATCCTAAAAATAATAAAGTAAAATCTCTTAAAAGAAAAATAAAAAAATTAGAGATAGAGAAAGAATATATATCAAAGAAAAAGAAAATATTAAAACTTAGATCAGCAAAAAAACAAAAATCTAAAAAAACATTTGATGATTATTTTAAAGAATGTATAGAAAATAGAAAAATTCCAGAAGATACACCAGAATATTTAAAAAAAGCACTTGAAAGAGCAATGAAAGAATATCAAGTAGGAATTAAATTTGTAAAATCTGCTCTTAGTAATTTTGCTGAAGAATATGTTATTGAAGGGATTCCAAAAATATTTCCTAAAGATTATTTTAAAGAAAAAACTCCAAAATTGAAAGATTTTCTTAGAAATCATAGAAATATAAAAGTTAGATTTATATTAGTTTGTTTAATGGAAAAAGTGGTGTTTGATAAAAATATAGCTAATTTTATTACAGATAAAGCTTATTTTCATTCTGAAACACATATTAATCTTGAAGGAACTAAAGAAATTTTAATAAAAATATTTCAAGAAATTCTTAATAAAATTTCAATTTATCTAAGAAATGGTTCAGGTTGGTATTTTAAAGAGGTTTTATCATTAGAAATTCATACTGTAAAATATAAACCTATGAAAGGTTCTTCATATATTAAACTTCCTGATTTTATTTCAAAAAAGAAAGCTATAATCAACCCAGAAAATAAAAAAGATAATAAATGTTTTATATGGAGTATTTTAAGGTATTTACATCCATCTGAAATTGGTCAACCTCAAAGGATTTCAGATTTAAAAAAATATGAAAATGATCTTAATTTTAAAGGTATTAAATTTCCAGTTAAATTAACAGATATAAAAAAGTTTGAAAATCTAAATCCAAGTCTTCCAGGAATTAATGTTTTTTCAATTAATGAAAATAATAAATTTTATCCTTTAAGAATGAATGATAAAGATTGTAATAATTCAATAGATTTATTTCTTTATGAATCACATTATACTCTTATAAAAAATTTTCAAAGATTAATAAATTCTCAAGTTAGTAAAGATACTACTAGAAAAAAATATTATTGTAAAAAATGTTTGTCTCATTTTACAAAAGAGGATCTCTTAAAGAAACATTTTATTTTTTGTAAAGATAATACTACAGCTGCTATAAAAATGCCTAATAAAAACTCATTTACATTTTTTAAAAATTTTAATTATAAAATACCTTTTCCATTTGTTATTTATGCTGATTTTGAATGTTTTACAAAACTAATGAATAATTGTGAACCAGATCCTAATTCTTCTTATACAATGGAATATCAAAAACATGAACCTTGTGGATTTTGTATTTATATTAAATCTTTTGATTTTGGGGAAAGTGTTGATAGAATATTTAAAACTAATCCTATTGTTTATACTAAAGAAAAAGAAGATGAAAATATTGCATTAATTTTTGTAGAAAAACTAGAAAAAATAGTAAAACAAATTAATTTTAGTTTTTATACTTTTCAAAAAGTGATGATATTTACGAATTCTGATAAAATAGAGTTTAATAATTCATCAATTTGTCATATTTGTGAAAAACCTTTTATATTTAAAGATGATAATGATAAAAGGTTTAATAAAGTTAGAGATCATTGTCATTTTACTGGGAAGTATAGAGGAGCTGCTCATAATATTTGTAATCTTAATTGTAGAAAACCTAAAATAATTCCTATAATATTTCATAATCTTCAAGGTTATGATTCACATCTTTTTATTAAAGAACTTGCGAAAATAGAAGGTGAAGAATTAACTTTTATTCCTAAAACAGAAGAGAAATATATATCATTTTCTAAGAAAATTAAAGTTAATGAATTTAAATCAGAAAAGACAGAAGAAATAGTTAATGTTATTTTTGAATTACGATTTATTGATTCATTTAAATTTTTATTGAGTTCTTTGGGGAATCTTGTTAATAATTTACAACCTAATGACTTCCATTCAATAAAAAAATATTATAAGAATAATACAGATCTATTAATAAGAAAAGGTGTTTATCCTTATGATTATGTAAATTCTTTAGAAAAATTCAAAGAAACTAAATTACCACCAAAAGAAGACTTTTATTCACATTTATATAATGAAGACATCACAGAAGATGACTACCATCATGCACAAAAAGTTTGGTCTTCTTTTAATTGTAAAACTATTAAAGATTATCATGATTTATATCTTAAGACTGATGTTTTACTCTTATCTGATGTATTTGAAAATTTCCGTAAAACATGTTTAAAACATTATAATTTAGATCCAGCTCATTATTATACATCTCCTGGATTAGCTTGGGATGCTTGTCTTAAAGAAACAAAACAAAGTCTTGAATTATTAAATGATTATGATATGTTAATGATGTTTGATCAAGGAATTAGAGGTGGAATTACACACATTTCAAAAAGATATTCAGAAGCAAACAATAAATATATGGAAAATTATGATTCAGAAAAACCATCAAAATTTATTACATATCTTGATGCTAATAATCTTTATGGTTATGCAATGTTTCAAAGACTTCCAACTCATGGTTTTAAATGGATGAAAGATCTTACAGTACAAAGTGTATTAAAAATATTAGATAAGAAAATTACAAATCATGGTTATATATTTGAAGTGGATCTTAAATATCCAAAGGAATTATGGTCAACTCATAATGATTATCCGATTGCAGTCGAGAGATTGAAGTTTGATTCTGTTGAGAAACTTGTTGGTAATTTTTTTATTAAAAAGAATTATATTATACATTATAGAAATCTTAAACAATGTTTAGATTTAGGTCTTAAATTAAAAAAAGTACATAGAGGAATATCATTTTATCAATCTACTTGGATGAAACCTTATATTCATAAAAATACAGAATTAAGAAAACAATCTAAAAATTCCTTTGAAAAAGACTTTTTTAAATTAATGAATAATTCTGTATTTGGAAAAACAATAGAAAATATAAGGAAAAGACAAAATGTAAAAATAGTAAATAATATGGGAATTGTTGAAAAATTAATATCAAAACCTAATTTTGATCGTTTAACAATATTTGATAAAAATTTAATAGCAATTCATATGAAAAAGACAGAAATATATTTTAATAAACCTATTTATGTTGGTCAAGCTGTTCTTGATTTATCTAAATTACATATGTATGATTTTCATTATAATTACATTAGAAAAAAATATTCCAATAAAGCTGAATTACTTTTTACAGATACAGATTCATTAATGTATGAAATTCATACAGATGATTTTTATAACGACATTAAAAAAGACGTCAAGAAGAAGTTTGATACTAGTGATTATCCAGAAAAACATGAATCTGGAATAAAAATAGGAGTTAATAAGAAAGTAATAGGAATGTTTAAAGATGAAGTTTGTGGAAAACAAATTACACATTTTGTTGGATTAAGACCTAAACTTTATTCTTTTAAGGTTGATAATGAAGAAATTAAGAAATGTAAAGGAATTAAAAAAAATGTAATTAAAAAGGAAATAACATTTGAAGATTATAAAAATTGTTTATTCTCAGAAAAAGAAGACTTTCGTCAAATGAATATAATTAGAAGTAAAAATCATGAAATTTACTCGATGAAAGTGAATAAAGTAGCATTATCAGCAAATGATGATAAAAGACTGATTTGTGAAAATAAAATTAATACTTTAGCTTTGAGACCTTAAAAATATAAATTAAGTTGTAGCAAAAAAAAAAAATAATTTAAAAAAAAAAAATATTTATATAAAATAAAAATGATATCCTCGCAAAACAAATCTGTTAATACGCAATACAAAGCAATTCCAATAACTCTTTTTGGTGTAAAATATTTTGATAAAATACTGTATAATAAAATGTATATGATTGATCTTCATTTTCATAATATATTTGTAAATTATCAAAGATTTTATGAGTTAAGAAAGAGAGAAATTGAAGATATAATTATATCAGGTTTTGGTTTAAAATTAGAAGAAATAAAAAAAAATGTGAGAAAAAGTAGAAAAAATATTGAGAAAGATAAACGAAAAAGAATATTATTAAATAGAATAAGAAAAGAAATAAAATATATGAGAAAATATTTAATGAAAGAAGAATATAAAAGAAAAGTTTTATATAAGTTTATTGATGATTTTGAAGTATCAAATAATTTTGAAGAATTAGAACATTATGAATATACTTTTTATTCTTTAATATATAAACGTCAATTTAGAATTCTTAAATATAGTAAGTTATCTGAATTTTTAGACTCCAAATATTTATCTTATGATATTATTAGAAGTATTATGCTAAGAAGAAAAAGATATAGAAAAGTATTATATTTTGAAGTTCCAGAAAAAAATATTAATTTTTTCTCTTTAGAAAAAGATCATGAAGAAATATATAAACTAATAAGAAATATAATTGAAGAATTTGAAGAATATTTTGTAGAAGTAGAAGAACCTTCTAATGTAATTTGGCATGATTCTGACTCTGATTCTGATTAAAAATTTTTAGCCTCATTTGAGGCTTTTTTTTATGTTGAAATTTATAATTTTTTTTTAAAATTATAATAAAATGATTATGACGCAATACAAAGCAATTCCAATTACTCTTTTTGGTATAAAATATTTTGATAAAATATTATATGGTAAAATGTTTATGATTGATCTTCATTTTTATAATTTATATAGGAATTATCAAAAATTTTATAATATAAAAAAGAGAGAAATTGAAGATTTTTTTGAAGAAAATAAGAATATAAAAATGAAAGAAATAGTTTCAAAATATCAAGAAAGTAATAAATTTTATATTTATAGAGAAAAAAATAAATATTTGAAAAAAATAAGAAAAGAAATAAATTATATGAAAAAATATTTAATGAAAAAAGAGTATAAAAGAAAACTTATATATAAATATATTTATAAAGAATATGAATTTTTTTGGGAAAAACAAAATTATGATAGAAAATTTAAAATTCTTAATTTTATGAAACTGGATTCTTATATTAATAAATCTTTTTTATATGATTTTGAAAGACTAGAAATGATAAAATTTTTTAATAATGAAATGAATATTTTAGATTTTAGAGATTTAGAAGAATTAAGAAAAATTAGAGATTTTTTTTCATTAAAAAGAGAATTATATGAAGAATTACGAAATTTAATTAATGAATTTGATTGTTATTTTAAATATTATTTAAATTATTAACCTT
>JAJGOT010000281.1:0-50000 GCA_022457155.1 Cladopsammia gracilis
ACCTTTTATTACTGACATTTTGGTGTGGTCCCAAACTGAATGCAGGAAGATGAATGTAAGAGGGTGTATTTGTTTTGGACATTCTGGTATATAGACACAGAAAAAATAGTGTGTATAACTTATTCATTTCCCTTTAGCACCTACTGTAAAATCTCAATTGAGAGACCATTCTTAGGATCAGGGGTGATTACTTATTGGAGATGGTTCCTTATACGAATAGATACTTTTAGTACAAGCATTTGGCTGAGAACCTGTTTTTATTAAGGTGGAGACTTACAAGAGTGGTCCATTGTTGGTGGTCAGAAACAAAGATTGTTCAGAGTAACTGCAGAATATCCACCCCACTTTGAAGCTATACCCTGGAAAAAGCTGGATAGGTGGCTACACAGTAATTCTTTTCCCACGCTTGTTCTTTTTTCACATTTTAATAATGAGAAATATACATATTGTATGTCTATTCCAGGGGACGGTGGCTACGTGTCTACATGGCTACGCAGCTATGGGGCTAAGGTATCTTAGTAGCCGTGTAGCCACTGTTTCTAGAAGTGTTCTTGAGTGGCCGGGTATTCTGCAGTTAAGCCAATTGTTCCATAAAAACAAAATTTGATACTTATCGTCCCACCCCTGTATTAAATTAAAAATGCAAACTACATGTAGAAGCACTAGTTCTCTGGTCACCTCCATTAACAGTAATTTATTTTCAAATTAACTGCCCTTTTAAAGAATTATTCCTAAACTGGAATTCATAGGAATAGTCAGTCAATAGAATGGTGCCAAATGATCATGAATCACCCAAAATTAAAGGTGCTACAAGGAATCAATAAATCTTTGGATAGTTTGCAATCTCCTCTGGTGTGTACTCAGTCAGTCTTCTTGGGAGAGGAGCTGGACCTTCCAGCTTGGTAAAAATATTCTCTGCGTAAGGATGCTGATCGTCTTCAAATAAATACAACCTCTTCATCCAAATGGGTCTAAGATTGTTTTTTGGTAGCATTCCATTAACTGCTCTCCATAAGATTCTCGTACTGTCTGTTTTGTGGAGATTCCTCGCAACGACTTCTTTTAGTCCCCCAGGGTAGCCTGTGTGATGACGATAAATTTTCTTGTTCCATTTAGCGCCAGTTAGAGCAATGTGTTTGGTGTTGGTCACAACCACAAAGTCACCTACATCCAGTGAATGATGATAAATAGGCTTGGTTTTCCCCTGCAAAATCTGTCCTATGAAACAAGCTAGGCGTCCACAAACTTGGTCCCTTGCATCTATGAGGTACCAGAGCCGAGCATGGGTCGTAAAACTTTGATTTGCACGATTTACGAAAGACATTTCGAAATTTTCTGCACAAGAACATCAGAAACAAAATGGCCACCTCATGGCACAATGACCTCAACACGCACGCGCGTGCAGTATCTACGTCATTTACAGTTCATTCGATTATCCTTCAAAAAAACTCCGCTGACAAGAGAGCTATAAATCAACACGCTATCACTTGACACGGGAAATCGTTGTAAAATCCCTTCAAAGAAAGGATCATTTTCCTTATGGATCACAGTAAGGGACAGTCAGTTAGCTTTCCTAATGTTTATTCTCGTAATCTGAACGTCTTCTTTCCTTTAATTTAGTGCACGAAAGTCACTCGATGGGTTCACCAACTTCACCCGGCTATTTGCCGCAGTATCTTCTTGGTGGCAATTCACCAGCCGCTTCGGTAAGTTCGAGAAAACTTGCATCTTTTTTCATTCATCAGATTGCGATTTCTTTTGATGCTTTCTTAAACCATTTTATGAAATGATCGTATGGAAACGGTATTGTTTGTTGACCAACGTTATTACGATTTTCAATCGGCATTTTATTGCTTAAGTTAAAATTGCATTCTATTGCCATTTGGCGCAGTTTGCCGCCATGATTTGAATGACAATGTGTATAGCTTATTACAAAGTGTACAAAGTGTAAGCTTATTTTTATAAAAACAAATGATATCTTTGTTTATTTTTTTCTCCTCTCTTGGGTACCTAGAGCTAGATGGAGATGCCACCACCGGTATTCTAAAGATTTCCTTAACTTAACCTAAGCTTAACTTTCATTTTCAAGAATCTTTACACATCTCATTTATTCCTACAAAATCAATTAAAAGAATAGTACACCTACATGTGCTAATGGTGAATTATTTGCAGGATATATGTATAATAGTTGTGTGGACCAAAATTATAAGCACTTTTAGGTGTCTAATCTACATGTTTATAGTGATTGCAGGTTTGTTTAATTTCAATTTCAATTTCAATTTATTGCTTCCATCACTAATACATTGTAGTTCATGGTAACTATACAATACAAGATAAATAATAGTGATGAGGGAGTCTATAGAAAAGCAAAAAAATGCTTGAAGTTATAGATCCCTTTACATTTAGGTCAACTGCAACTTAGCTAGATATATAATTTTTTTAAACTAAAAATAGTTTTAATGATGAGAAATAGAATTGTTGACAATATTCATATATTCATATTTTCATATCTGGTAATATTACTAGTCAAGATTTCAAAAAAATAATTAACGAAGCAATAAAATAAAACATTGTACTTAATTAGAGGGAAACATTTGCAACTGCTGATTTGTCAAGAATATATTTTTTCATTTTTTTCTTAAATAAATGAAATGTTTTGATTTTTCGTGTCTTATCATCAATGGTGTTCCATATTTTTGGACCTTGATAGGCTAGTGAGTATTGACCAAGTCTGGAAGACTTTTGTGGAAGATGACAGTCATTTGCATGTCGTGTATCATAACTATGTATTTGGGAATTAGTAGAGAAAAGATAAAACAAAGTAAAAAATTTATTAAACAAGTAAAGTTACTTTAAATACGTATTAATTGTGAAGATGGAATTATATCCAATCAGAATGCAAACCCAGTGGCACATAAGGCCTTAGACACTGGTTGTTTATCTTTTACCCAAAAAATCTGGAAATTTTGGTTGGAATGTAAATGAAAAAGCCAAATATGGTCTACCCAAATGGACAATTTCCAGAGAAAACGGGATTCATTTTCTTGAAAGGTAGTAAAAATTCCCAAACGGAATTTCCATATGGAAAATGTACGTTCCATTTGCTCCTTGCTACTATTTCCAGGCCTTTTGGCTTGTATACATATCTGTGAAAATGGATCGGGAAACAAGCACATCCTATGGAAATTTCCATTTGGGGTTTTGATGCGTCCCAATTACTGCAATGTTTGACCAACCTGTTTTTTCTGATTAAATGGTAAACAACCACTGTAATGTAGCTTCCTAGAAACTAACTGTCAATCAAACTTGAGTTGGTTTCCTGGTTCCTACATGTTTCCATAATTCTGATTGGTTCATCACCTACCATATCCATGAAGGTTTGTGATCAAAATTAGTTTCAGATTAACAAGGCTGTCATAATAAAGTTCTGAAGAAGCTGGCTCCACAAGCAAAGTAGCCAGTCATGAAATAAGAAAAAGCTTCTATGCCTTTTGTGTTTTAGTCATTTTCAAGTTTTTAGTAGCTGCAGCTGCTAGCTGGCCATAAGAGCCAGTTGCCGACTAATAATGATTAGTGTCAGAATACAATTTATATATTATATTTTTCCCCAGCCCCTTCCAAGAGGAAGGCTAGTAGGCTCGTCATTAGGATCGTTCAAGGGAAGCCCTGGCCAAGCAGGTTCAATTTCTTCACCAAGAAATTACCCTCATCAGTTCAGTTCTCCACTCAGGACTCAAGTAACCAAAACTGATAGGACAACCTGTAAGGTGTGGAAATTAAGTACATTTTTATTTAACACAAATCTGGAGTGTTAAAAATAGCAAAACATAATACAATGATGAAGTTGTATTGCATAATGGGATTAAAATAGTAGGCTCCTAAAATAAATATCTACCAATCCAATAGTACATGTGCTGTTTGCACTGAAAGTACCACATTCGAACATAAAAGTACCACAGTCGGCATTTACAAGAAATTCACAGGGTCCAGAGGAGCTCTAGTTAATCATCAAGACGCTATTTTCTTCGAATCGTCGCCGTCTTGATAGTTTAACTGATTGCGTTACACAATATGTACCACGGCACAATTATCTTCGCAGCGAAGCTTTCTCTGGACCCTGGAAATTCAGCTGAAATTATTCTTACTTTTGTTACAAAGTAGCTTCGTTTTTTAATCATTTTTTTGTACTCTCAGGTATGTAATGTGATGTACAATTTTTTTAAAATTATTTAAAAAAAAATTCTTATCATGAAATAAACATCACCTGACTTATTTTAGCTTTTCTGTAACATGGTCTTCCTCTAGTTTTCCTTTATTACAGTATTGCTTTTCATTTAGGTCCTCATCTGTAGGCTGTGCCCCTAAAGATTCCATTAGTGCTCCCCCAGTTGAAGGACTTTATGATGCAAGAAGCTCAGAGTTCACCAACTCTCCATTCACCAGAGAACAGGTTAGCAAAGGCTTCTTTCTTGTACGTGTCACATTTTGATTTGTTTTGGGTTGTAATGAAAAGGGAATAAATTTTTTTAGTTTTCCAATGTATAAAATATCCATAAAGGCGTGGTTGTTTTGCACATCGTTCTTTCAAACTGGTGTTCTATCCCTAATCTGTCCCTAATCATTGTATTACTTCCCTAGGCAAGAAACTTTGCTTGACAATGTCGCTTCACCCAGGTGTATAAATAGGTACATGTACTGGTAACTATAACGCTGATAAACTAGCATTCCATCCAGGGGGAAGGTAGTGATGCTCTTGTCACTTGCTACTACAGAAATCAGGTTAAGCTCTGGCTTTTGTTTGCCACTTGGCTCATGAAGATTACCTGGGTATATATTACTTTTATTAGTTTGTGACACTTATACTAAGTTCACACTCTACCAGTTCCATTTTTATAAATCACTTCAACTGTTATGATAATAATATTAAAATTCGTGACAGGTATTGCAGTTCAAAACAGTATTAATATTACTTAACAATAATTATTATTCACAACAGAACAAGGTGCTACTTTTTATTAAATAACAGACAATTTCCTGATTTTTTCCCCCACACAGCCAATGGATGTGACAATGGCTTCAGCTGTAAATACGACAGTTAGGAAAAGTGCTGGTTACTCTACTCCAGGAAGTAACGTCGCTATGCCTGGTGTAGATTCACAACCTTTTAGTCCTCAACGCGGCAGTTCATTTTCCTCCCCTACACAGATAGATCCATTTTACACCCAGGGGTAAGTGAGGTCCATTTACATGTAAACTCTCTCAAGACGGACACCCCAGAAAGGTGGACACCTCCCTCTTTATTTTTGCAACACTTTAATTTCGCGATTTTCAGAAAATTGCAAAATTTTGATGTCACAAAAATTAAGTGAAGTGAAAATTAAGTGACCATACATATACGCTTTAAGTGAAATGTTAGTCCACTTATCTGATGTCTTCATCATCCTCATAATCAATCTCCTCTGCACCACATCTATCCATTATACCTTGCAGGCTTCTGCCAACTGGTGTGCCATGATTATGAGCATAAGAGAAAATACAAATCCAATACAAAAATTTACATGTACACATATATATTGTATACATAGACTAAATTGCGAAAATAGTTACTACAAATTTAACAATAATGTGCCACAAAATATGACCATCTCCCAATCGCAAAATTAAAGTATCACGAAAATAAAGTGTAACAATTATTATTAACAGAAAGGGAAAAATCAATTTTTAAGGTTGTAATCTTATTTTTCTTTATTTTGTTCTTTTCAGTATGGCAATAGCTAGTGATGATGTTTTAGATGAATGTTGGGTGACAGTTTTTGGGTAAGAAACATAGCTACAGTATATTGTACATGTATGTAGCTGATATCTGACTGCAGTTATTATATTCAAGAATCAAGTCTGTTGCTTAAGAAAAAATTCCAGGGTCCCAAACCTCTGGAAGGCCTAGGTTCAAAACAACAGGGGCCCAAGATGTATTGTCCGTCCTTTGGAAATGTTGGGCTATTGGGCTCCTATTAGACAACAGCCTTCACAAAACAACACCAAAAAGCTTACAGTGACAGATGCAGTAAGCCCGAGGGGGGGGGAAGGGTACTTCCTAGCAATGGGCTAATGGGGATGTGCCGCTGGATGGGGTCGCATTTTCACGACTGGATTGACTATAATGGGGTTGCATTTTTAATAGAGTTACTAGAATGGGGTCGCAAATTGTCGGGATTTTTGGGGGTAAGAAAATTCTGGCAAGTATTTTTTTGGGTAGTTTTAGCTTGTAAATATTTTTGGTTAACAAATGCACCAGAAGGTTTGTAGGTGAAGAGTAAAGTCTTCTACATTTAATAAATGTGTCAATTCATTTGAGGATGACCTAGTTAAAAGGGTTCCGAACTCAAGGTAGATGGCTAAACAGAAAGTGACTAAGTTGGGATTGCGAAATTTACATACTCAAAAGTGACTAAGATGGGGTCTATAATTGGCCACGGAATAGACTATAATGGAGTAGGGGCTCTGAGAGGCCAGCGGAACATTAAGTAGAAAACTTAAATTATTATAATTTATAATGTATTTGTTTTCATTTCAATTAATTAATATGAATGTTACAATTTGTTTATGATATTATTACAACTCTGTTCCCAACTGCTTTTTTTGATTGCCTCTATAATATTATTTATTCCTATCAGGTTTCCTCCGGCTGCATCATCTTTTATTTTACAACAGTTCTCTCAATATGGCAACATTGTAAAAAGTGTGGTAAGTCTTCCTTCTCTGATATTTCAGTTATAAGCAATGTACCTCATTAGATTCATGTTAAGGGTAGCCCCAACCTTTGTGGGTGTCCTTCGGAAAAAGAGTACTATGACAAACCTGTACCCTCCCCTCTCGTGTAAAATGAATTTCCTCTTAACTGGATATGCTCAACAACAACAACAACAATTTATTTCGGTATTCCCATTTATATACATGGTATTACCTAAAATTAACTAAATTAATAGTATATTATAAAATAAGATAAAAAAAACTAACATTACATGTCTCAAAGGCAGCAGTTGATCGACAAACAAAGGGATCAACACTGTTGAAAAGAAACAGTATTTTTGCTCAAAACTACACATTGATCTACAATGGTGGACTAAAGTCTTTGTATGTGCACACCCCCATCCCCACACCCCCCCCCCCCCCCCCTCATCTCTCACCACTGGGCCACCCCTTACAATTTCTGTAGCATGAAGCAAATGATGGTATTTCTTCTCCTCCCTGTCTAAACACTAGACCTCCATGCATTCATGATTGTTGCCTTATTTATTATCATTTTGTTTTTTATGTTTTCACACCAGACTTCTAAAGGTAACTGGATACACCTCCAATATCAATCCAAACTGCAGGCTAAAAAGGTGAGGCAGAAAAACACAGAAACAGACACAATGCCATTTTTTGTATGGGATTTATTAAGGTTGTTGTGGCTAGTGAGTATAGGTGTAACAATTTATATTCCTTGCGATTTGATTAGATTTCGATTACTGCCTTTCGATTTGGAATATTTTGATTCTATTATACAAATGTTTCTTGCAGATAGTTTTAGACTTGGCTGTTGTACCGTCTTTAGCCGGAAAACCATAATATTTCCACACAGCTGATCGAAAAGATGCAGGCAGAATCACGATTGCTTGGTTACGTTGTTCGTTGCCATGTTTGAGAATGTGACAATGAGCGTGTTGCACATGGTTTGCCTTATTAGGAAATTCTCAAGGGGTGGTAGAAAGGCAGCAATTTTACCAAGCAACACAAAATGGCGCACGAACTGCAAATACCTTTGCTCGCAAATCAAAAATGCAGATTTTAAAAAGTTCTGAATTCTGATTTCACAATATAATAACTCATTGAGGGCACCCTGGAAAAGGTATGCAAAAATGAAACCAAAATCGAAAAATGGAAGCAAAGAATCATGAATCAAACCAAATGGTCATAATCGCGATTAATCGAGAATTTGATTAATCATTACACCACTACTAGTGAGGAGTGAGATTGTATTCTCACCACATAATTATTGCTATGGCCCTCAGCCCCTGTTTTTGGATTTCCTGGATCTGCGGCTGTTGTTGACTGCCATCTGGATTTGACGTTTTGTTTTTTTATTTTAATATTAGAAATATAATTTTTTTATTATCTAAACCTGGTTTTTATTCTAGGAAATAGTCAGGTACTGCAACAAATATTGCACTCAAGGCACTTAAGTTAAAAAAATATTAACATTCTACATGCTTAGATTTTTTCCTCTGAATTAATTTTGATTGTTTATTCTCACCAGGCCCTTAGCAAGAATGGCAAAGTGTATGGCAGTGATATTATGGTAGGAGTTGTTCCTTGTATTGAGAAGGTACTGTATCAGCGATGTTTATTGTATTAATAGAAGATTATTAAAAGATATCTTACAAACATGAGAGAGTTTGGGAGAATTAATTGTAAGTCCTTAAATGCGAACCCCTTGACTTGGGTTCACATATATTAGATTGTTTCAGTTATTCTCCCTAACTCCCTTTTGTCTTTTCATCATGATGTGTTATTTAAAAATCCCAAATTTCATTTTGTAAAAATAGTAAAAAAAAAACTAACGGTATCATGAAAAAGTACTGCCAAAGAGGTTTTATTTGAATGGTCACACCATAGGATTTTGTCCACAGACTCACAAGTTAGAACTACACTACATGTCTCCATAATTGACTCTGGGAGTGAAAGGGTTAAGTATATAGTTACATACGATTTTCTACATACTTTAAGCTAGACACCCTCAATGCCTGATCTAGCTCTCAGCCTTAGAGAGGTGTCCACCTTACAGAGAGTTACAGCTGCTGTAACTGTTTAGTGACAAACAATTAAGTGAAATTCAGCAAGAACTAGCCAACTTCTGCTGTCCATCTTAGAAAATAAGTGTTCACCTTATATAGGAGTGTGCGCTTCAAGAGAGTTCGCTGTATTTGTAAACACAAAAACATTTCCAATTCAACTGCTTTGATTTGTTGTAAATTGCATTTTACTTTATTGTAACTTTTATGATCCAATATATAAAATGTTATTATTGCTGCAGTTACAGTAACTTGGCAATCAGATCCTACACTGTAGGTCAGTGCATGTCTTTGAAATGTGCAGCCAAAAATCTTCTAGTTGCATCAAAAAAGGACTTTTAAATTAAATTCCCACACATAATCAAGGCAGTGACCACCTTGATTTTTTGAATGGTCACTTCCTTAACCCTTTAAGCCCTAACATCAAAATTTAAATTCTCATTTCTTGTCCCTATACATTTCTTGTAGAAATAGTGGGGAGAAATTGTTTGGATATCAAGAGAACTCATCTTGTGTGATCATGTCCTTAATTCTCATGACCTTTTTGATTGATAAGGCATTAATATTACAAGAAGAAATTTGATGCTGATCACTCTTAGGGCTAAAAGGGTTAAAAGAGGTGTCACTGTGTACACATAAGCTTACACTGTACATCCAAGCAGAGTTACTTTTAATTAGTTATTACCGTTTGTCATATCATATTTTAGAGTGTCATGGAGACTTATGGAAAAGAAAACATATTAAATACACCAGACAGGAGTGAAACTGGCATGACCTCTTCAACATCTAACAAGCCAGCTCCAATGCGACCATTGACAGCTGCTTATCAGGCAGCACGCAGCGATCATCAGGTACAATAATTACTTATGACCTTATTCCCAAGAAAGATCACTGTATAACTTTTCCATACATGTAGAAATCAGTATTCTTACAGTATGTCAGCCCATAGCCAGACCAAAACAATTACTGAGGCGCAGTAGAGAAAAAAACAACAATGGTTAACTGAGGTTATGACTTTTTAATTGCCTTGGTCACATGTTTTATGTAGTTCTAGAAACATTTTATATTAGTAACGTTTAACAACAACAACAACAACAACAACAACAACAAACAGGTTGCTTCAATGCTGCATGGCTACAGGCCTGTACATAGCTTGTCAAACAGACAGTTGTAATGACAAAAAGAAACTATTAGGATAATCTTGAGCGAAGATTACTGTTTGTATGAGAATAATAAGCCATGCTGCTTGCATAAGCAGTGAATCCCTTGGCCTAACTAAGCTGTGGCTTTAATATATATATATATATATATATATATATATATATATATATATATATATATATATATATATATATATATATATTGTTTGCTCACTGGTACTAAAGACCCTGTGTCCAAGCTCAGAATGAATTATCACACCAGAATTATCAGAATTAACATTGGAAACAATGATGCCGTGTTCACGCTAGGGCGAAAAATGTTTACTCCAATCACAAATGAAACATGTTTCGCTAGGAAATTTGTTCACATCAGGCGGCACATTGCACGAATTATGATCGAAACATGTTTATTCTGAACATGATTGAAACTATACTTCACAAGGTAGTTTTGATCTAAGCCAGACGAAACATGTTAGTGCAAATGTTGTCTCCTTGTTGAACACTGCAATGCCCTTTGTTCCCGAAGGGCTTGAGAAGTGAAATTAAACGACAATTCATAGAACAGCAAGTTTAAGCTCTATTTTATTTCGGTTCATGTGTATAAGAAGATCTTATGCGAGCTTTATTATACTATACGCTTGTTTTGTAAAACAGCATAAATTATAGAAGCAGGTGTGAAACGTGTTTAGAAATTAACAACTAATGTGAACAATAAAGTTGCAAATATGATTACGGGAAACATGTTTCATTGAAACATGTTTACTCTAAACATGTTTCCGTACTGATGTGAACACAGCATTAATGGCTATAAATTGTGTATGTGTAGTGGGCCACTGTGCTCTGATCTTGAACACTGACCTGTCAGGACTACCCTTATTTCAATGTAAGCTTATATAAACATCATTGTTTGTTTTATTGGCAGGTTGTCCCTGATGGCAGTAGGACCCCACAAAAAGATTCAAATTTGGTTTCCAAAGCCATGGAATATATGTTTGGCTGGTGAAGAAACTTTTATAAATGAAAATTAATGTGAAAGATCTTTCAAAATGTAGTAAAATCAATTATCTTTGTCAGTACAGTTATTCATTTAATATCATAATGCGATCCGCGTTGTTAGTGCCAGTATTTAATTAAAATATTGAGATATAACTGTATATCTGATAACTTTATTTTGTTTTCATTAAGCCATTTACTGAAATTTTTGATGGGCAAAGCAGAAATTTTGCATACAAAATACTGTGGATAGTGTGGATAGTGTTTTACACAGAACTAGTGTTTCAGGCAGGGTGAGAGCAGGGGGGGGAGGGAGGGTGACTTGATCTAAAATATTTTTATCTTCCTGTACTTGACTCCATCTTAGAAGAAGATCCCTCAAATGTGGCCTGCTTCCATTTAGTCCCCGAGGGGGGTGGGGGGGGGGGAGAGGGTACTCCCACCAATTTAGGATCTAGATGGTGCCGCAAAGGTTCTTGAACCCTGACTGAAAATTGATACCCCTTTGTAAGGCCCAAAACCAAGAAATGATACCCTATTCCCTATTCAAGAGGAAAACAATCATTCAGAATCATGTGAACAGGTCATTTTTATTTCTTTTCTGTACATGGAAAATTTAGCATCAAACATACAATACTGGACTAAGCCTAGTTTATAATACACCATCATAACTAGTCTCGCAAGCAGACTCGAATGCTAATCCAAGGATTACACAACCAAAAAGGATACCCTATTTTAAAAGGACTGAGCACCTCAAAAACCATACCGTATCCGGCAGCACATATTTTAAGTATATAGCTTATATGTCATATGGGAGTACCCCCTGCATTTAAATAAAGAATAAAATAATAAAGAACTACTATACTATGAAAAAGGGGAGAGATCAGTTTTCAATTTTTTGTATAAAGCTTACTCATTTCTGGTTTTCACAAAAGAGTGTATGTCTTCAGATTTATAACATTTATCCCAAGTGGGAGCCAATGACCAGGCAGGTCTTGTCGTACCTTCGGCATGGGCTTGACATGAAACGCACTTAGGGCCTATGACCATGATCCCAACTAAAACATGATGCCAGATCTAGCAGTTATCCTTGGAAAAAATTATCTACTCTTAGAACACAACTTATTAGTTAGCTTGAGCACCTGTCGAGAACAGGTGTTTGCACTCATTTATGGTCTTGGGGAAAATTTGTAGAGTATGAACTAACAAATAAAGTTTTAAAAATATTTCCTGTTTAGTGTCAGTAAATGTGTGCATTATTTTAATTTATATATGCCATGTTTAAAACAAGAAGCAAACAGCAAACTGATCATTACAGCAGAGATGAAAAATAAAATATAATTGTCTAGTATTCTTGGCTTTGAGATAAATTGAAGGCCTCCGGGCAAGAATGTCCTAAGTGGATTTTTGACTCACTTGCCAAAATTATGACTGGATCGTGTAAATATGACTGAAAGGATTTCAACCAGGTCAATAAATCTATCTTCAAACAGTATAAAACTTTATCTTGAAAAGATACATGGGGTGTCCTAAGGCCCAATGCAAAACATTTTCTCAAAGATGTGGATTTTCTTCCCCATTTTGGATCTGTTTTAAGTACTTTAACAATAATAAATCATTAATTTGACAAAACTGTGCTTTCAAAGGCCTAAAACATACAAGTTGTAAATGAAAGAACCACTCGACAAATTTCATATCTTTCGCTTGTTATATATTCAAATCTGTAACGTGTTTTCTTTTTTTCTTTTAGTACGGTTATACCCTGAAGAAGAACGGCCGTGCCGTTCGAAATTAATCGGTTAAAAATATATTCCTTACTGTACGATCAGCCTTTCATTTTATTTCCCTAAAACATACAATTTTAGTGAAAGTTTCCAAAAAGTCACTGAGGACATTCTTGCCCGGAGGACTTCAATTACAGTTAACTCCCCGCCTGGTGGACGCCAAGTCTTGGGAACCAGATTTTACTGAAAATAAGTCCTGTTATTATGGGTCACGCAATATTTCAGTCTTATAGGTGTCTGTCATAGCTGGAGTTGACCGTACAGGTGGCTCGTAAGCTTTGAACCACAGCGCAGAGTGAGATATTGGGCAAATTATATTTTTATTTGTTTTATTCTGTCTCTGCTGTTAGGATTTGGTTACTGTTTGCGTTTTGTTTTAGCTCAAGATGTGTTACTGACGCAGATTTGGAAACTTTTTTTTTTTATTTTATTCTTCGATCCCCTTAAAAGTGGCAAAAGGCGTGAGCCTGCCGTATTTATTCGATCTAGCGCCCACCCTGTAGGTAGGAAAAGTTAATAAGCGCCCAGCCTCGAATAAGCGCCCACCCCACCCCTCTAGGAGGCAGCGCCAGAGAGTTCGCTAATTGACCTTAGTGACAATGAGATTGAAATTGACTCAGTACTACATAAGAGACTTCCTCGAAGACCGAGTTTTCGGAAGTATTTTAAAGAAACTTTCAATGAACAGTTAAAATTCTGCTTTGGTTTTGTTATTATTTGATTGTTTTGTTGCAAAATAAACTTACTACTTGCTGAAAATGGTGAAAATTTAATAAGCGCCCAGCCCCGATTAAGCGCCCACCTCGAATAAGCGCCCACTCTCAAGGTCCAAAAATTTAATAAGCGCCCAGGGCGCTTAAGGTATTCTCAGACAGTCCAAGGTCGAGCAGATAAAGGAAGAGAGCCCCTGGCTTGGTTTATTTTGCCTGCCAGCAGTACAGTGCTCATGAAAATTCAGTTATTTTGCCAGGAGCGCATTATTCCTGCCTGTGCTCACCCCAGGAGATTATTGGCCTGGTGAATTGGCAAAATTTCAGCAAGGGATTTTTTTCTGAGGTTCCAACAAGAAGGAGTATTTACGGCTAAATCATTCGAAAATCATGCCGCGAATAAATGCAAATTATCGGACATTTATCGCACTGTCTTCGGTATTTTTGTTATAATTTTGCATTTGTTGTCATCATTACCATGTTTTCTAATAGCATTACCAATTTGTTAAGCTTATTATGCTCAAATTATGACGAAAAGTTGCTAAATTGTGCCCGCATAATGTTCTGTGCCGTAAACAGCCAAAAACACTGCTTTATTTATAATTTATATGCTCGAACAATGCCGGCATATGAAATTTAGCTAATTTCATGAGCCCGTATTAAACCCTGGTTATTTGGACAAAAAAAGGCGATTTTTTTTATGATGCAGTCTCTTATTTTTTTATTTTTTATTATTATTTTTTCATTCTATCTATTTTACAGAATGCATTAACCAAAATCGCTGGATTTTTTGAACAAACATGCGACAAAAACCGTATGGCGCCAAATTGCGCGTAAATTAAGTGTGAAGTCTCTTTTGAGGACTGGGAACTAAATGGGTAAAAACTCAAACAATAGCTTGACGTGACGATATTTGAGGCTTTTTCTTAACCTCGTTCTGATTGGCTGAAATTTCAATACCGGCTGCCAGGTCGGCGTGAATCATCTCCGAAATCGGGTGCAGCTGTCAGCCAACCGTGAAACAGTGAAGCGTCGCACATACGAAATATTTCCTGTACGAAATCGGAGAAAACCTCTCAAAAGCCTTAAACTCAAAGAGGAGTTGTTGTCAATGACAAATGGATGCGTTAAATTCGGATGAATCGCTTGATTTGGCGATAACCACCAGTGGTTTTAGGGACTCATGCGGGGGACTCAAATAGGAAAGTTATTCTTCGCATGCGCAGGAGATAAGGATTGTTGTGTCAGCCATACGCTGGCGATCTGAAACAGGAAAGACTTTTGACGCTTAAAAAATCATGAAGTTCATCAGCGACAGCCCCGAGAGATCGAAATTTGAACAAAGGCCTTTCTGAGGTAAGATTTGAGGGAGGTTTTAATTTGAAAACGTTTAATTTATGAGTCAAAGTGGGTTGATTGTTTTCCATTTCGGACCAGCCGGCATTCATAATTAAACAATCACGCATGATTGAAATTCAATATGCGACATCAAACACGAAGAACCGCCGAAACGCGCACAAATGAGAAATGTTTATATTACTTTCATCATTCGCGGGCTAGTACGTGGCATTGGTTATCGCATATCCTTTAAGCTTTATTCTTTTTATTGTAATGTTGTTTCAGGGATTTTTCAGATGGTGAGTTGATGGTACGTGCATCACTGTGCTAAACATGACTTTGCGGTGTGACAGAAGGAATTTGTCTTGTTTACTGAGCAGACATCTTGGGAGTCCGTAAGCTGTATAAAGCTGTATAAAGCAACCCTATACCCTATAGACAGGTAGATATGTTGATATTTTTATGTTTATTTTTGGTTTGCAATAAAATCTTGAAGCAAAGATTTAACAAACTGAAAGGTTTTTATTTAGTTGTACGTTATAAAATGGATCAAAACAAGAAAATAACACAAAATTTTGTATAACATTCTCCATGATTCTTGGATTAGTTATTGTCGGAAATTTATCTTTCGAGTGTTTTACTCGTCACGTGTTGTTATTGACCTGCTTGAAGATGTTGTTATGGACCAATCAAAACACGCGATTTCCGACAGCTTATTGTGACGTATTGTAATGCATGCGCGCACGGCGTTATGGGAATCCTTGGACGATGTGATGTGTAGTTCGACAACTATTGCGATCGGTGCTGGAATTAGAATTTATTACGGGTTTTTCAAAGCTGCACAATCATTTGGGTTTTACAATTTTCGGACGTTTGTATGGTCCAATCAAGGAAAATGACCTCGGGAACCGTGAAAGGTAAAAAGATTTCGGTTATCTTTGTTCGTTTTGAAGCATGCAGTGAAGTTACGCTGGGCAGGATGGACCCAACATTGCTCGATTGCGACTCAAACGTTTACGTTGCATGCTCGTAAAACCGCTCGTTTTGTAACTGTCTGAATGATTGTCTAACTTTTTCTTTATTTTAACAGTTTCGAGAAAGCTTTCTCCGTTAGAACAAGATGGGAGAACGGTAAGTAAACTTGTTTGGTTTCTTCGTTCGAACGCTTGCTGACCTAGCTATTGTTGTATATTTAGATAGAAGCACATCGCTTTGCTTCTTATTTCAAGTTTATCTCTCTTGTGAGTTCAGTGTTTGATTTACGATCGATTCGTCTGCCTCTTTATTTGCGTAGATTGCCCCACAGACGAAGAAACGGAGAACGCTTGAAGACTTCAACACGTTTTGTAGCCTAATTCTCGCGTACGAAGCCAAACAAGAGGTGAGCTAGGATAAGCTGTACTATATCATGCAATATGTTTTCTTCTGAATGGAAGCAGTGTTTTTATTTTACTCAGCTAAAAACCAACGATTCCACATGGGTTTTTGTCTTTGATGGCAATGCTCTTAGGATAACCTCTTTTCTTTACTCCCTTGAAATCAAACTCGGCTTCTTGACACATTTCGTTGTCCAACCTCCAACGTGTATTTTCTTTGAATAAATCTATTGCCTCACTCGTCTTTGCCTTGTGTTTTCAGGATGTTCGTCCGCGAAACAGAAGTCCAAATTCACTGGAAAGTGTTTCATCTAGTACAGATTCAGCTTACAGCGAAGTAGCATCATCGCCTGCTAGTTCAAGTGGGGACGAAAGATTGCTCGACGATGTAGACGAAGAATACAGTTCGGGTACGAGATGGCGTTTGTTCTGATCCTCGCTCAATTGTTTTACATCAAACTCGTAACACTTTTTTAGATTTCAACATTTATGGTTTAGTTTTGAATTTGAGATTTTTCACTATGCAGTGGCTTTGTTGAATGCACCGAACTAACGTGTCTGTGTTTATTTATTTCCATAGATGATGAATCATGGAATAAAATAACATGCTACTGCCAAAAACCATTCGCCGGTAAGTAGCGACTGCGTTCTACTTTATTTGTAAACTTTTTATTTCATTTTTGTTATATTTAATACATTTTACCTCGCGGCTTGTAGTAATACGTGACACAGCCAGAACGGAACCTTTCAATGCATTCAATCCTTGTTCAAATTAGAGAATCCGTTCGCTAAAGATTCTTGAATATTATAACTAGTCCTTGTTCGAAATTCTAGCTACGTTTATTTCACCTTTCTATTGCTATTCAAAAGTATGGCTGATTTACTGCGTAATTCTAAAAGAGTGGTATACGAAAAGATTTACCGATTCTGTTGTCTACAAAACGAGCAAGACGGCGAATTATAGTCTGTACTTGTGTGTACTGTGAATGTTGGCGATTACCTGTCGGGTAGCTGTCATTTTTGGTTGCGATTTTTTTATAACTTACTTCATTTGAAAATTTAGTGTCTTTGAAGGTCGAAGTGCGTATGAATAAATCTCGACCTTCATTAAAAACAAGTATAATTTGAAATACGTCATCTTTGGCCTCGCATTGCTATTTCTTGTGTGATATAAAAGTTTTTGTAGCAGTGATCATTGCCCTACTAAGTGCATGTTGATTTGCTTTTCCACGCCTTTTAATAGGCCTATATTTCTTGTTTTCTTGTCTAAATCCTTGTTTGTGAGTTGGCCCCGGACGATACAAAATCGTTCGTCTTTTTAATTATAGACCTAAAATTTCTCCCATGTTGGTCCGACACACGACACATAACGTCAACAATCTCTTTATTATTTCCCCTTCATCTTTCTCCGGTTTCTTTTCCCTTAAAAATTCAAGAGTGTTTGGGGTCGTTCTTTCACAACAGAGAACTCCAAAGACGAATATCCCCTATAATCCTTACGCCATGGCTTTTAGAAGTTTGTGAAAACTTGTTGCTTTATACAAAGCGTGTCGGCCCTTTGAATGCAAATAACTTGCTGTTGAATTGTACACTGCTTGATTGTTATTTTTTCTGTATCTTTATTTTGTAGGGAGACCCATGATCGAATGTTCTGAATGCCTAACGTGGATACATTTATCATGTGCGAAGATTAGAAAATCGAACGTTCCTGATGTCTTCATTTGTCAGAAATGTCGGGACGCGAAACACACGATGCGTCGTTCGAATCGAGTACGGACTCAGCCCAAGACAAAAGCTATTAATTTTAAACCTTAGCAGTTTTAATAGTTCGCGGAATTGTGTGATACAACCCATGTTATGACAGTCGTTTTAATTCTCGCTCAGTCGTCGTTTCCTCTATATATAAATTTGTAATTAATGTGATACACACGACTAATAAGTGGCAGGCGATGGCGTGAGCTTGAAAAGTAGAATATTTAGTAGTTGTTTTCACGTTTCTCACAACGAGAGAAGTTAAAATGTTTATCTCTGGGTAAGGTTGAATTTCACTTGTAAATTTGTTAACAATTTCAACCAAGCCTAGTTTTTCAAGGAAAACCTTTGTACAGAATCGAGATATGTCGACAAGAGTATATATTTTATGAAATACAACGATATGTACATTGCATGCACGCGCGCACTACGTTTATAACTGTTGTAAGGCCTTTCCACCTCGATAAAAACCGGATATTTATCGAGGGTGAAAGTATAACATAGTTATAGCGCTTCGCAGCCTGTTCGTATGTTTACAAGTCCGTGTTTGGACGGCGTCGTTATGGTTTGTACAAAAGAATAAAACAAAACGTTTACATTACATTTCCTGACTGCCTGATTTCCTCTGGTTACAAATGTGACATGATTGTGTCCTCGTAGCCCTTCTAATTCTGTTCATATCTTCTGGGATCTCTTTATATTCGAAACGGGGGGAGGTGTGTAAGGTACTCAATATCGTGAAATCACGGGAGAGGGACAAGTATTTCGAGTGGGGGGCTCTCAATTCTCTTCAGTTTTGGAAAACCATCAGGCTGCGAGCAATCTCATCGCTCTATTATTGTATGATTTTCATTCTGCTCGCGTGCTCTCTCTCAAATCTGAGAAAAAAAGGCGACTGTTCGGACTCGGAAAACACTTCAGAGGTACCGTTGACCCTCGAAAGATGTTTCCCTGTCTGTTTTTATAGACAAGAAATTATTCAGGGAGTTGCTGACGTCATAAAGCTCCCAGTAACCGGAACAAAATGATAGACAAAACATACGTAACTTGCAATTACTGGTGTATTGTGTTCCAAGACTGCAGTGCTGATGGTGCACTGCATGTAGTGAACCGATGACAAGAATTTCTCGATTTTTTTTAAGTTTTTACCACCACAAATGGCAACAGACTGGTGATTTTAAAAGAGGACTGCTCACCAAGTTTGAGTCACGAGCAGGAGCTGACCTCTCGCAATTAAATTGTTTACGTTTCCTGTTGACAACGGTGTACGTGCATTCTCGGAAAGAAACATCGACACTGCACTGGCGGCGACAGGAAGTCGAATGATTTCATATTTCACCTGTGCTGGATGCAAGAGAGGGGCTCGAAGTGTCTTAACTGTAAAAGCAGAGACCGATACAATTAACGTAGATTTTTAGTTTTTTGTGTGCTATATTTCGGCTGGCCAAACCAGCCTTCATTGTGCCTGAAGACGTCGCATCAGTCTCAGCCCCGGGGGCGGTACTCTGTGTATATTATTGGGTGGGGGTGTGCCGCTGGGACTCTGAAACCTGTACCCCCGGACCAGACCATGTTCAGCTGATTTTGCAACCCTATACTAGACTAAACACCGAAAATCCCTACTCTATCCCAGAATTGCTCTTTTCAACTGTATCACTATTACTGTTTTTAATGGAAAACCATCTATTTGTTATTGCCGCTATTATTTTATTTCCGTTTAGGGAAGTCTGTTTCTCTTCCGAGTTTCAATTCCTATTCTAGACTTAATTCTTCGTACCACTGATCAGTTTCCCAGCGAATGATACCCTATTCTAGACAAAAATTCTCTGATTTCTATACCCAATCCCAGACAAAACTGCTTGAAAACCATACCCTTCACAGCGGCACATACTGGTACGTACAGCTTGAGTGAGAGTAACCCCTCCCCCCTGAGGGTTCTCTGCTTCTGCAGTATATCTTCACTTCAGTTAAGCCGATTAGATCATTAATTTGATCCAAGACGTGCACAAGCTGCAATTTTCATGACATTTCAAATGAAAAATTGATACCCAGTGATAGGAAAATGGCGCGTTTTGGTTTTCGCGCGAATCCATCATTATTGAATCGGGGGAGAGGAGGTGTTATCTCTCTTTTTATTCTGTCCGAGATTGCTAGATTGATGTTCACGATTGCCTGCTTGAATATTTTATCATGTCTTATTAAGCCCCCCCCCCCCCCCCCCCCCCACGTGTAGGAAGTTCGGTTCACGTCGCATTTCGGCGCTATATGACAATATTACACGTCTCTTATAAGCCCCCCTCTCCAAATAGAAGATTTAAGGTAAGAAAATACTTTCCCCTCTCCCCCATGTTACGATCAAGGAACTCGAGTGACAACAAAACATCAATTTAATAAATAAAAATCTTGTCTGCAAACTGCAGCATTTACTCGGGAAAATTGAAATGAACGATAGGCACAATCTACTAAATTTCCCGTACTTGACTCCACAAGGTGCAAGGCAGAACGTGGCTGACAGTTCAGACTATTAAAAGGAGGAGGGAATAAAGCAACCGATCATGCGTGTTTTTAAACCGAGGCTATCATACGTGAAACAAACCTTTGAAACAATAACCATGCTTCTTACCCTTACAGCCTGATTGCCTATTCCTTCTTCAGTTCGCCCTGTTACCACAAATGAGTTCTGCCTCGATAAGTCATCCTAGCCATTTTGCCTAAGCAAAATGTGTGCAGGCCGCAAGTCTCTGAAGTCATCATCATCTCATCTCAAATCTAGCTTGCATGTACAGCCTAACCATGCACCCCATTCTCCACGAGTTTTCTTAAGGGGAGAGGGCTCCTGTACATGAACAGGTATGTGCACTTGATCTGATAGTCTCTCGAGCCTACACTCAGACCACCAGTGTACATGTATTTCTTCTAGCGCCACATTTGTAAGGCTTTCGACACTACCACCGTGTTTTGTTTCGCCGCTGTTTCAGGCGTTCAGAGAGTGGACAGCGAAGCCAGGCAGCGCGGCGCGAAGGAGCGATATTGCGAGCGCTCCTCGCTTTTCTCTCCGCTCGCAAAATTTCTTAGCTTAATTCACGTTGTTCCCCACTAGCTAAACGTCCCGCGCAGGTGTATTAATTGTTAACGGTTATTATTAGGTGTAGTATATCAGGAAGAAGTAATATCGTACATCTAAACAAGTGTTACAGGTCAAATCCAGTATACGTTTCGTAACAGATGTCGCATATTAACTATATGCCATTGTGACGCGAGAGAAAAGTAAGAATGGGCTGATTGTCGTTTTTTTTTTTTTGTTTTGCCGTTTCCAAAGCCGCCCCCGGCGAGGCCTGCATGAGCTCGGGGAGAAAGCGGGTAGTTTTATATTTATTGCGGCCGCCAAATGTGAGAACCGAAAGAAGGGAACTGCCAGCAGCATCTTTCTTGAATGAGCTAATGTCCCAGGCACGGTGAGGCACCTGCCAAAAAACATCATGGAAGGTTAACAAACTTTCACGCTCTTTGGGCATGCATTGTGTTACTTCTATAACAACCTGCTACAGCTCACTACAGAATCTTTTATCTAGGAGAAATGTCACTCCAAATCAGCAAAGAATAAGACGTTTAAACGACATTTATCAATTGCTTTTATGGTGATGTTCATAAATTGATTCGACATAGAGTAGATTTTTATGCGCCTTGGTTTTGAGCGGTTTCGAGCTGGCCGCGTCGCAACTCAACCGAAATTTCAGGTGATATTTTGAAAAGTAGACAAACAATTTATGGTGTGGTGTGGAAGATTCTAAAGGTGGATTTTCAGGTAAGAGGGAAAAAGCAATTCTTCCTATAAAAGTAGACTTAATTGTTTCATTGTCTTATTGTTGGTTGCGACTTTCAAAGGTAGTCGGTCGATTAACATCGATTAAGCAATTCACCGAGGTAACTGTCGGCTTTCGTGTAGTGATTATAAACAACCGCCGACAAATCTGAATGTTGAAAAAAAAAAACAGAAAAAAAAATTGTTGAATGTAATTTCCATCGCCAACTGATTTGAAGAATGAATGTAATTCTAATAAGTTTTGTAAGAAGAATATCTCGTTTAATCCTTCAGTGATCTCTTGTAACCTTGTTTATTTTCTCATAGCCCACCTGCTATTTTTAATAGACGCTAAATCATTTCGATCACCGCGGGTTGCTTCTACTTGCCCGAGGGTTAATTCTTCTATTTTCAAGTAGGCACTGGAGAACACACACAAAAAAACCTGAAAACTAACAAATCCAGGCCGTAAGCTGTCTTAGCTTCTTTTCGATGATACCATGCAGTGAAGTAAACATTAAGGAACCGCAGAAAAGAGCTATAACGGAGGTGTTCTACAAAGAAACTCCCGCCATTATGTTAGCAAGATGGCCGCTCCATACATTTCTTACTAAAAATGTCTAATACTCGTTTGCCTATACTGACTTGAACGAAATGCTCCTGCGCTTCAAAATTTAGCCCATGCAGATATATAGTTTTAAACTCTCTACAATTCCATAAACACTTTGGAATCGAAATATACATGTTGTTTAATGCTTCTGAAATTTGATACAGTAAACACCCGCGTATAAGAACCTAGAATTTTTGGGTTCAGGCTGAATGGGTTCTTATATTTTGGGGTATTTTTTCCGAACTCAGGCTGATTAGGTTTTTAGTAGGTTCTTATTTGTAGGAGTTGTCATAGTGATACCATTCAGAGAACTACTGTACGTAGTACTAGTATGTCATAATGGTTGAATTGAATGTCAGGATCGAAATTCCTAAATGATTGAAGCACAGAAAGAACAAACATTTTCTTTGGGTATCACTGTTACAGTTGGACTGAAAAAGACAAGCAGTAATGTGTATTTCACATGAGCAAAAGTCAGGGCACTCTACAGATTCAAGTCCCAAGGCTACACCAGTATAATTTTATACAGTATCCTATACTTTGTATTTAAAAGATTTTCAAGAAATAATCTTCATGGTGTTTCTCAGAAATTTCACAATTTCTATCAATTAAAATCCAGTGTTTTGGCTACAAAATAAGAGTGTTTTTTTGTATAAGAACCTATTGTTCTTTGCCAGCCTAAATAGGTTCTTATATATTTGGGTATTAAAATGCCCAATTTCAGCCTGTAGGTTCTTAAATCACTAGGTTCTTATACGCGGGTGTGTACTGTAAGACGTAAGTGAAAACCCCCAATACGCAGTTCGTGTGTAGTTTTAGAATCAGCCGCTCGGTTCTTTTTTCTGTCACTATTAAATCTAATGACCAGAGTACAGATCTCTCTTCTGATTCTCTCTAAGCGTTAAGCGCCATACTTGTCCAATACTCTGACAAATTTATGCATATGCATAATTAACTGTACTGTTACATTGTGCTGTATTGCGCTGTTCTTGAATGTAAACTATTGTTATGGTCATATAATACAATACAATGCTATGCATAAATTTGTCCGAGTATTGGACAACCCTCTTAATCGTAAGTCTGCTAAAGAAATAATAAGAAGTTATAGCCTGCACAGCAGTCATAAAAACAAGCAAAATTAAATTTGTCGGGTATTTGTGTAAACGCATACATATCCAAATTACGCTGTGATGATGATCGACGGCGCATGTCCGGCGTATGTTTTATATATGCTGTTCCAGGGATCCCGAATAAAGCCAGGCATCGGGGGGAAGGGATCCATCCCTCTCCTTTCCTCCCCCCCCCCCCCCCCTAGCTCCCAGTTTACGCCTGGTTTTGCACTGCTACGCTTTGTGATTGGCTATAATATCTCGCGCTACTTTTTCAACCAATCAGAAGTAAAACTAAAGCCAATCATCTGAATCATATCATGCCATGCTCGCAAGCGTTTTCCCGCGCATAACGCCGGCATGTATTTACTTGGAGTTCTGATAGGTTCATTAGATTGTCTGCGTTTGTTGTGATTGGCCAGTGTAATTACTTTGGTTTTACCACAGTGACACTCAACGCACTGAAACCTGCCTCATTGTACACGTTCACAGGTAGAAAAGGTGTTTTCAGGTACTGTACCTGTAACACTCACGTTACCTTACTCCTTCTTTTCTTCAGAAAATACGTCTGACCCTGACGTGGGGTCATGTTCTGGTTGTAGTAACCGCTGTCCTGACATGCGAAGCGGTCATCACAGATGGAGGAGTTCTTGGGTGTAAGCCATGTTCGATCGATGACTGCAAAAATGAGACAAACTGCTTGCTCGGTTCCACAATGGATCTGTGTAACTGCTGTACGAAGTGTCTCAGAATCAATGGTAAATAGCCTTTTTATTTGAAAATATAGGATTTTTATGATGAGATATTTTCTTTAAGGAACTGAACCACACAAGCCTTGCTTTTGGTTGAGGTCCTTCTGGACTATAACTTTCTATCCACTTTTTCGATACGCTCTCGTAACCCGCGCGGCATTTTTAACTCTGCCACTAGCTCTCACTCCGGGGCTTGGCTTCCTTTCAGGCAACCCTCTCATGGTCGGGTTGCTCTGTGTTTGGCCGGGAAAGAGAGGGCAGTGATGGGCCTTAACAGACACTGGGAAGTAGAAACATTTTCTCGATTGTTCTGTTCTTTCAGAGATGAGTTGTGCCTGTGTATAGGTGCATGGCTAACAGATTGTGCTTGAATTAGTTAGATATTTTGTAGCCCGGTATATGATGCAACATTTACGTGTAACACCCCCTCGTGCAACTGATTTTTTTTTAGTTGCACGAAAAGTTGAATCGTTTTCTACTTTCTGCAACAAATTTCTTCAAGTTGCACAAACAAAATACGTGTAACATGGCTCTGGCAACTTGTTTCGCCACACCAATGGGGGATAGATGCGTTATTTTTCAACTTACGTAATATTTTACACGACACAAATTGCATGGCAATTGTAACGTGTCACATTGTACCCGCAACTTGCAACATTTTGTTTTCGAGTCAGAATTGTTAAGTGTAACAGGACTTTAAGTTTCTACCTGCGTATTGTTCTTCAGATTGTTGTTGTTCACGGTTTCAATTTACGCTACACGTTGTAAGGGCTGGTTCCCACTAGCGACATAATCGGAAGCGGACTCGGAGTTGGAAGCTTAAGGAGCCTTACGTTCTAGTGGAAATCAAAAAACGGAGTCGCAATCGGAATCGGAAGGTCGACGGAATCGGAATCAGAAGGATCAGAAGGTTTCCTTTTTCTTCCGATTCCGCTTCTGCTTCCGTCGCTTACTATCCGCTTCCGTCGTTTTGATTTCCACTAGATCGTAAGGTTCTTGCGATTCCGATTCCGCTCACGATTCCGCTTACGTCGCTTACGTCGCTAGTGGGAACCAGGGCGCTGACCCTGGAGGGAACCAAGCTTAAGAGATATTCAGATGTGGTTCCCTTCAAGGCCTGAGATTTGCTGTTTTATCCATTTTTCTTATACATCTTTTTTTCCTGCTGTAGGCCAAACATGTGGCGGTGTTGGCTATATAGTAGGTCGTTGCGGCAAGGGATTAAAGTGCAACTTAGCTCATGCTACTTTTACGAATCCGGTGGGGTACTGTGTTCCGGTGTTGAAGGCAACCACAGCTCCGGTTAAAAAACTTTTGCCATTCTTCGGTGCCGGCTTACATGACGCAGTGAGCGTACATCAGCAGTCCGGCGTTGCAAGGGAAAATATTCCTGCTGTTCCAACCAACAAGATGGCCGAAAATAATCTGAGGAAAGAACAAACTTTACCTGAAAAAAATAGTAAATACTTTGTTCATGCAACTGGCTTGTGGAGCATGGATACTGTTAAGATTCCTACCGATACAGGGCAGGCACCCACAACGCAGCCCAAAGTTGACACGCATCCGAAGAATGCGACACAAAACACAACGCACAGAAGTATTAATAAAGGTAAGAAAATAAACGTTAGCTTTATAGATACAATGGTTTGTTATCAACTGGGAGCCGCTGCCTGCACAGGTAGCCCAAGCTCAAGTGATGTTTACCGGTAACTGTTGCGTAATAGCAATGCCGGTAACTGTCTCTCCCTCCCTAAAACAGTTGAACTAAAACTCGCTGGAATCGCTTCGAATCGACCCCAAAAACACTCAAGACACAAGTAAACACACAAATAAGTTCAGGTGAGCCAGTTTTATTCAAATATCTTTCCTAATTTTACGCTCAAATTCGAAGTGAATTTCCCCCATACAAATCCTTATAAATTCGCTATTACGCAACAGTTACCGGTAAACATCCTTGAGCTTGGGCTACCTGTGCTGCCTGCTACCTAGGCGTTTCCCCAGTCTCATTATGCAGATCAGCCTGAACATTTTTTCTCTTCTTCCCATGATACCTATCGCTTCTCATATGATTTCAGTCGCATACATGGCTTATGGCCTTATTATCACTAGGAAGCTTC
The DNA here is from genome assembly GCA_022457155.1 of Cladopsammia gracilis. Lineage (NCBI taxonomy): Eukaryota > Metazoa > Cnidaria > Anthozoa > Scleractinia > Dendrophylliidae > Cladopsammia > Cladopsammia gracilis. Next base: position 26,338 of record JAJGOT010000281.1, read on the forward strand.
GATCAGCTTCTGCTTGCAACCACAACGGAAACACCAAGGAAAACGTCGATGAAAATGACAATTCGCGCGCTTCTAAACTATACTTTGCAATTCGTGTTCCAATTTGTTTAATTTGTCTGATGTGACTGAATTGTCCAGGAGCTGAATTCGTAGGGATCGGTGTATGGATGGCTTTCTAGTTCTGAAATAGAGGAAGGAAAATAGACCGTCGTGTACTTATGTGTTCCTATTCTTCACAAAAGCTATGATGTGGTCATTTGACGTTGCTGTTTTGCAGGGAACGGCAAAGAAATGTACCAAAATGTAAAATGCACGCGCAATTAAAGGCATTGTCTTTGCTCACTAAACCTATCGTTTAATTTCGTGCCGTTCTCGCTGCCGCCACTGCCGTTGTGGTTGCTAAAGCTCCTAGTTACTAATTTCATTGCATGCAAACGATTCGTGAAGAGTGGATCTCGATTTTCAGCTGGATCAGTTAGTGAAATTAGATACTCCATTTTGACACTCACACATTTCGAGCACTGTTTTCAGAATGGAGAAATGGTCGCAAAAACATTGTAGAACACCACTCGGCTAGCCACGCCCTTATGTTGTTCGGTTTCAGTAACAGTGCAGCTCCGGCCCAACTAAAATGGTTAATCTGGCTTCTAGCTCATCTAATGAAAAGCAGCCAGGTAACTGTCTTGTGAGTATTATTTGAAAAAATCTGGTGAACGCTAGACCTTTGCCAAATGCCAATGGGAGCCAAATATATTTTTGCATATATTTTGAACTAACTGACAGGTTATAAATAAAGCATGTCGTTTACATTGTATTTTGATGTTGTATTTTCCAGCTTCAATAGATGGCGCAATTCCCGATATATCTCCAGCAGTGATCTTCGTGGCTGTTACTGGAGCGGTGTTTTTATGTCTGATTGGTTTGCTGTTTCTTCCCGTGTCTCAAAAAACCTTAAAGAATCCAAACTGATCTAAAGCAGGAGTCTAAAGCAAACGCCAACCTGCGTAATAAGCAGGGGAAAGACTTGTATTCACTTGTACTCCCCACTGAAATAAAGTTATCATCATATCATCGTCCTCATCGTCCTCATCATCATCATCATCTTTATCATCATCATTCCCCGCACTTCCTAACTCGTGCGCCTGCTTGCAAACTCTACTGGATACTGGAAATTGTTATTGTTCGGTTGGAATAATATCAGGATGGATATTGCCGAGGAAACATATTTCGGAACTGAAAAATTCTACTCATTAATTTAGACAGTTTACAATACTTTTTCCTTCGTCTGCCAGTACGTGCAAATCAGTTCCTTCTTACATTAGAACATGATTATCTTTCTTGCACTGCGCGTTATTGGTAAACTTGCTCTAATCGGTTGGACAGCGCCATCCACTGGTTCAATCTCTATCCAGTGGATAACACAATTGGTTTTGTTATTGCTTATCCACTGAATAGTGAGTGGATTTATCCTGGGTGGATAGTGGTATCCACCTTTTAAACCTGAACCGGAACTGTTGCCAACAGCAACTCACCGTGAAAACTGAAGACGTGAGCAGTACGCGCGTTTTTTCAGTGAAAAAAGGAAAAGAAAAGAAACAATATTGTCTTTTGAGAAAAAGCAGTTGAACCTGACAGGCCTACATTGCCAGATCAAGCCGAGAGTTTAATTTGTAGGTTGTGCTTAGGGTGGTAAAGTAAGTTGTGGTAAATGCATTATTGCTGTAAATAAATATTGGTTTTAACATGATCAAAAGCGTGAAATCTTGCTGATCGTCCTTTCTTTAAATCATGCTCCAGGCTTATCGACAACTAGAAACCAACATACAGTAGTTAGGAAAAAAGCAAGTGACACACTCGAACACCTACCCCCGCGGCCTGGCCAGTACCTTACGCATGCGCACTGCCATATCACCCGGCAGTGGAAGCCATGGACAGCTGTTTCGTCCTGGTTAGGACAGTAGTTACATTTCACCTGGCGTAACGTGCACCGGCGCATACAGATCATCGGCTGTCCATCAGTGCTGAAACGGCTGAACGTCACTGAGGAAAAAGATCCAAACGAACCGAAGTCGATTGCCAATAGGCCTTTATCACGTGGCGGCCATGTTGACTCTCCGGAGAATAAAATACTTTGTTTTTGCTCACCCAGCCTCGCAGTGAAAAAGTTGAAAACGAGGTTGGGCGGCCGGGCAAAAGTCTTTTGTTTTTTATAAAATGGCGGGGCGTGATAAAGGCCTATTCCCTCGTATGTGCCTTACTAAAGTATACTTATCATTCTACTCAGCTAAAATCCACCAATGCGTTTTAGGCGCCTTCGTGACCATGATATAGCAGGCACACAAATAAAATTGATTTCTAATGTGGACTTGATATTAATGATAAATGTTAGTACCTCTGGAAAAGGTGTCATTGTATAGGTGAACTACTTTTTGTTGAACTTGGATGGGTATTAGTCTTGGCCTGAGGGAAGTTTTGTTGTTATCGGCTTGGTAGCTCTTTCGCCCTATATAAACCCCGTACTCACCTGCCAACTTTTTCCGAGTGATAGGCGTGAGAATTTTTTCGTGGGAGTGCCAGGATTTCCGAAGGCAACCCGACCAAATCCGACGACAACCCGATCAAGTAAAAAGATGTCCGAAGTTGTCCGAAGAATTCGGAAGTTTCCATGGACTTCATGTTTCATGTTTCATGTTTCATTTTTTCCATCCAGCTGTTATCGTAATGTTCACAACGATAAAAATCTACAAAAAAGTGCCAAATTTTCATGAACGTAACTATATTTTTAATTGGGTCATGCGATCAGTTAAAGCTGATAGCTCAAATCTGTAAGTCAGGCGTGAGAAATTGCCCCATAGGGTCCCATAGACGTGAGTTGGCGTGAGATCGGAGTTTTGGACTCGCAGGCGTGAGTGATTCGCTCTGAACAAAAGGCTTACCTTGAAACATCAGCTTTTGAATCTGTTTACGCATTCGGATCGGTGGCCAATTTTATACTTATCAACTCAGTTAATATCAAATTTTATCATATGAACTCATGTTCTTAGGCCATCGTAAGTTGGTTAAAAATAAAACACAAATAGCGGTGATAAACATGGTAAACCAACGCAATTTTATAATAAACTTGACGTTCCGTATGCTAAGCAACATAACTGTTTACCCTTGCTACTTTGCCAGTTGTTTCTCCTGGGAGCCGCTCAGATGCAAGGACCGATCAGGAAGAATTACATAGCATATGTTACCCTTTTGGAGCTGATGCAGACCCTAATGCATAGCGGGCTCAAAGTTGGGCCCTCCTTCCTGTCAGCCATATCAGTTCGGCATTCTTGTAGTTTCGTTACAAACGAGCTCTAAAAACAGTTTCTTAATGGCAGTATCCAGCTAAAACTTCTTTAAAAGAGAAAAAGGTAGGCACAGAATCACCGCAAAGTGAAATATGGATCGTGGAGTGTCGGTGACGGAGCAAAGACTGGCGGAAAAACTTACCATCTTGAATGAGCGAGGGGTTGGAATGCTTACAAGAATTTACAACATCAAAAAAGTAAGAAAGCAAACCTACATTACAAGATCTGGATTAAATCTTGACTAGTTACTTAGGAGGATAGTGTTTGCTTCGCTGACGTTAAACTAAGACCATCGAAGTTACTGTAAATTGTAGTAAAGCACAAATCAGAGAAAGCTAACTGTTATGTAAAACACATGCAGTGTCTCTGATGATGTTTACCAACCAGCCGATCGACTTTGTTGGTTCCTTCACTTTATCAATTGATTTCATTCATCAAAATAAGCCAAATACAATATACAAGCTTGGTATTAAGTTTATAATACGTCTTTAAGATAAATCTTGCATTGATTTGCGCCTGTATTTTTAGCCAAATCTGTGTAATTGTAAAGCTTATTATAAGCTTAAGCTTATAATTTATAGCCTTTTGCTCAAAAAATAAATACAGAGCTAACTTTCATATATAAATTAAGCCAGTCTCCAAAAATAGAGCTTCTTTGGGGCAATTTCGATTTCAGGTAGCCCAAGATTTCAGGTAGCCCAAGCTCAAGTGATGTTTACACGCTGTAATTTAAACGTTGTGGTAACTGTTGCATAATAGCGAAATTATAAGGATTTGTATGGGGAAAATTCACTTCGAATTTGAGCGTAAAATTTGGAACGACATTTGAATAAAACTGTAAACCAGAATTTCTTTGTGTGTTTACTTGTGTCTTGAGTGGTTTCTGGATCGATTCGAAGCGATTCCAGCGAGGTTTAGTTCCACTGATTCTTCCTACCTAAAACTCACTGGAATCGCTTTGAATTGACCCAGAAACCACTCAAGACACAAGTAAACACACAAAGATGTTCTCCCTAAAACTCACTGGAATCGCTTCGAATCGACCCAGAAACCACTCAAGACACAAGTAAACACACAAAGAAGTTCTCCCTAAAACTTGCTGGAATCACTTCGAATCGCCCCAGAAACCACTCAAGACACAAGTAAACACACAAAGAAGTTCTCCCTAAAACTTGCTGGAATCACTTAGAATCGCCCCAGAAACCACTCAAGACACAAGTAAACACACAAAGAAGTTCTCCCTAAAACTTGCTGGAATCACTTTGAATCGACCCAGAAACCACTCAAGACACAAGTAAACACACAAAGAAGTTCTGGTGAGCCAGTTTTATTCAAATATCGTTCCAAATTTTATGCTCAAATTCGAAGTGAATTTTCCCCATACAAATCCTTATAATTTCGCTATTATGCAACAGTTACCACGACGTTCAAATTGCATCATCTCTTGAGCTTGGGCTACCTGTGGTCTGACCATACTATAAGGTCGTATCCTTGGTGAAAACAATAATACTCAAGTTAACCAGGAAGCCCACTGGTCTAGATGATTTTCAGTAGGGCCCTGTAAATGTATTAGAGAAGACAGCATGTTTTTTGTTACTCTAGAATAACATACAACACAATGTACACATAATACTATATACATGTACGAAGATAACTCACTTTTGAGGCTGTTTTCATTTTAATAGGCTTGTTCCGATTCCAAGTCCAGACCAGGATTTTTAACAGATAAAGCACTGGATCCTGCCATCAAGGCTATTGTTAAGAAATTTCCTGTCACAGATACTAAGGTATAATTCTTGTGATGCTTCCCATGATTTAAAAAAGTCTTGAAGTTTTCTTGAAAATTGGTCAACTTCTAATGTAAAAGTCAGGATGCTGGAAAAAAAAAAATCATCAGTTCTTTGTGGAACAGCAGATAAGGGAATTGAAAGTTGAGGATAAAAAGCCAAACATGTGAAAGAGAAATTTCAATGCTAGTATGTATAATGCAGGGTTGTTGCTACACTGTAAGTTTTGAAGTAGACAGTAATATGGAAGAAAGGGGGAAAAACGAGTTTCTGGCATTGTCGATGTTTTGCTTTGCTTTCAAAGTAGCCAGGAGTCAAACTCGCAATAGCCAAGGGAAATCCCCAGTCCTGGCAGCCCTTATTGACAGTCCTGGTGATGAAAATTATTTTGGTAATGTCAGCAATGCATTCTGTAAATATTGGAATTTTTTAATATAATAATTTGTACTCTTAGTTATATAAAATTTATAGTTGCTGCGGAACGAGTGTAGCGAGTGAGCAGCAACATAATCAGGATTTAAGAGAAATATATGAGAAAAAAATATAAGCTACGAAAAATCTCGAATTGATCGCTTTTTACCAGAATTCACTGTGCCACAAACACATTTTGGGCCAGAATGCACTGCACCACGAACAAAAGCCTCACTTTCATAAGCTTAAGATTAGCTTTTCATGGTGCTTCAAGCTGTTGGCTGCAAGATTTGTAATATTTTGGACATTTTGGTCCAACATGTCCCAGTCAAAATCAGAACTCAAGTGTCGAAGACTACCGCGAGTTGAGCGAGGACTGTGAGGCATGGCTTTAGGACCGTTGGATAGCAAAGATTTTCGAAGATTGTACGGAATAAAAGACAAATTTATTTTGAAATTACTCCGACAGCGGTCGATGAGACCGTGGGGACGCGAAACCTCAGCTGTGAGCACGTGAAGACACGAACATGATACGGCTAGCTAGTAACGCAACATACTGTCAATATTTAACCTAAATTTTCGCACCTACCTCGTGGTGAACGTGTCCTTAGCTCAACAATATTGTACAGACATTGCAAGAACTTGATGCGTGAATTACAAAACAAAATTAGTCTTAATATCAGATGGAGGTTTCGTCGATTCATCCCGTTTACATTTGCTTTGCTTCCCCTCAAAAAACGAAAAACAAAATTCTGTAATACCAGTGAGACGATAAAACAGCATTATTACAACAAATTTACCACAGCAATTACTATCTTTTGGATACACTAGTCTATACATGTATTTGCTTACATGTAAATGATTTTTGTCTTTTTCAGAGTGTTCAGCTTCAACCAGTCCACAGCATTCAAAATGAAGTCATCAAAGGCCTCTCAAACTATTACTACACATTTGTGGATGTCATGGAATTCAGAGTAGGCTATTTAAATACATATGTATACTTTCTTAAATGTCTTGGTACAACTGTAATATGATTGTACATACATGTATTGTTAATAACTGACTAAGCACCTTTGTGTAAATACAAAACATTTTGCTCTTACTGCTTAGAAGACAGAAAGGAAAATATTGAGTGATTTATCAAAGGGGAACAAATCGACAATCAGGTTTTAGCAATTTTTTTCATTTTCATTGTGGCCACCCAAAACCTAAGAGAATTTTAAAATCAATAATAGTTTTAATGTACTAGTATAGTATTTTTATTGACAAAACCTGTCCATAGTCTTTTGGTTTCCACCGATACAAATACATTTGTTTATGTTGTGGTTCAAGGAAATGAAAAAATGAAAATTTTCAAAAGAAACAAAAATGTGAACCACAACATATATTTTATGGCTTAACTCTTTTTAAAGTAAAACTAATAATTGGTGATATCACCCAGGCCTTTAATTTTATTTGTATTTTTTTTTCACAGGACAATACCAGTGAACTTTTGACGGAAATTGATGCCAGTTTTGTGCATTTTGACATTGTAAGTTTTTCTTTGTACCAAAACTATTTGGTATGCATGATGCATTGATTTGATGTTATTAACATGGATTTTTCTTCCAACAAGCAACTTCTATTTAATTATTTTTTGATAATCTGAAATGCAGGTTTGTCTGATCTGAGTGTGATGGTTTCATGCATTTTTGCCTGCACTGAGGAAATTATGTTTGATTGAGTTAATTTAATGATGTGTTTTCCCTATAGACCTTAAACTATGACTTGACTAAAGCCTATTTGGATCTCATTGTCACTTATGCGTCACTTATGATGCTGGTGGCGCGAGTGGAGGATCGTAAAGCTGTCCTGGGATTGTATAACCATGCATTTGAAATGAAGAATGGGAGAGGGTAGGTCTACTGCACTGAAATTGTTTTTAGTCAGTTTATTATTGTTTAAAAGCTTCATCATTGCCTTTAGCCACTTGGGGTTGGATGCATTTGGAGGGGACACCTGTAAACTGCTAAAATTTTTGAACACCCTACCGCAGTGCAATTTCATTTTTACTCCTTAAAAATAGTTACTGTAGTTCTTTCTGATAGGTAGTAACTTCAGGATTATATCGTTTCAGCTCAATGCCCAAAAGCTGTGGTTTGTGGTTTTAATGAAGATTTGGAGTGCTACATGTACCATGTCTATGGACCAGAAACAATTTCTTATTGATCACATGCATTGAAAACCATGCCACGCACTGTCCACTTTATTAGCGGCAGTGGGAAAGAGATAAGATTACACAATTTGTAAGGGAAAAATTAAAGCTACAAAATGCTGCACAGTTTAGGCCAAAGAGGGCAAATTTAATTGTTTCAAATGTATAATAAAACAGTTAATGGATCTGGTTAATATGTTGAATATAGCAAGAATTATCAAGGCCTTGGTTGTGTTATTCGCCTCAGCCTTAATGCTTTTGGCAGATAACACAAACCTCCACTTGATCATTCTTGCTATCATGCTCAACCTCATCTGATAATAATATAATAATAATAACTTGTTAAATTTTATTGTTATTTGAATTTGTTTTCTGTAGTGAGGACTCTTTTCCAAGACTGGGTTCTATGATTGTTGATTATGAAAATCCATTGAAAAAAGTTGCTGAACAATTTGTTCCACATCAACAGGTAGGACTGGTTGTTTATGATAAGAGATGTACCTGTGATTATTGCTTTTTCCTTAGTAGTTTACACATTATACTGTAATTATTTAATGACAATGCACATTCATCATTGATTTGATTTAAAATGCCATTGCAGGAAATAAGTTGGAGCCAGGGAAAGGGGGGGGTGGGGGGTGGGTGGGGAGCTGAGAGGAGTTGTATGTGAACTTCCCTGTCTCCCCTCCCTCTAAATAACTGCTTAGAGTTGTGGTGTCCTTGATATATAAATTGAACATTGTTTGGCTCTTGATAGTCAGTACATGTATATCATAATATATTAATAGGTTTTAGAAATGTTATTTTTTTTGTGGAAAAGAGGTTCTGCAGTGTTATATGTTAGATATGTAACAAAATTTTAAATAACTATGTTTGTAAGAGGTAGCATTGTAGCTTACCGGTAATAAACATCCTCTGCTGTTCACTTCAAAAAAACTTCACTAAAACATATTTTACTACAAATTACCATTAATAATTATGGAGAAAATAAAGGTTCCCAAGTTTACTTTTTATTCCAGGGAATACCTACAGTTGTTCTGTTTAAAGTTAATTTTGTGTATGCCATTAAGGTTTTTCTTTTCAACATACAGTATTTCTTATCATTTCAGCGAGTCTCAACTGCACTGCATTCAGTCCATGATGTTTACATCAGAAGAAATACAACAGGAGAGCAGGTGAAATATGTGTCCTCCTGTAGAGTAATCAGTATAACTTCTGTCGGGCTTAAATAAACACTCATAAACATGGTTTGTGGAAATAAACTAAAAACTTGTCTATACTCTTTGTTATGTAATTTCTACCAGTTAAAAAAAAATCTTAGTGGTGTTAACCCTTTTGCTGCCAAGTTTCTTCAAATTTTATTCTCTCAATGGCCAAATATTTTATTTCCCAAATAGCGTATGGCGACTATAGTTGCCCTTGGGCACCTATGGGTTAGTCGCCTGTGGCCGCAAAAGGGTTATAATAGTAATTTTGATTTTTGGATTATCTCTGCCTTTATGTTGCTGTTGCTCCACATAGTCTTTTTAGAGAAACCTAACAAAATATTTGTGGTAACCTATGATGGGCTAATGTCCAGTTCAGAAGGGCCAGGGGGGGGGGGGGGGGGGGAACACTGATTCTCATAGTTGCTCCATGCTACTGAAAGTATGATTTACTTCCAGCTGTGTAGGCCATCTGAAGCCTGAGTGCGATACCGGTACCTAGTTTTTGTAGCATAAAGCATTTGGGAACATTACTACTCCCCCCTGGATAGGATGCTAGTCCATCACCAGGTTTCCCAAGCATTTAGTTTACCGGTAGTTATGTGAGAGACAGTGTAGAGTTAATCCAGAGGTCATGGGATCAGATCCCACCCGGTTAAATAATTTTTTCTTTGCCTTGTGTGGTCCAATTTCCTTACTAGGGATTAATGCTCAGTTGGAAATTTATGTGTTGTTCTTAGCACTAAAATCTACCAGTCAGTTATTATAACTCACTTGTGAGCATTGCATGGCTCAGAGCACAGGTTTCTTGTCTAATGAAGTAACACAATGGCTGTGACCAGGATGGAACTTACAACAATTATATTGATAATCTGATGCACTTATCACTTGAGTTCTGCACCTCACCAACATTAATTTTTGGTGAACATGGGAAGAAAAAGTGGCTACTGGTAAATTTACTAAAAATTAACTTGTTTACTGTGACTTATCTTTAGTGGCGTCAATCACAGATAGTCAGTGTAATCAGTGCCCCACAGCAAATGTTGATCCCTACTACAAGTGATGTGGTAAGGGCTTTTATTTATTTTTCTAGAATTTTCAATGATGATAGTTTATATTAAATGAAAGTATTTCATTGGTAATATTGGTCTGTACTGTGAGTGATATAATTAATCATAGGAATGAGTATTTCATCAGGATATCAAAACACCAAGAAATGGGTCGAAAAATGAGGCTCAGTGGAGTTTTTTAACCTACTTCGAGGCAGTTGGATACCAAATGAAGCACTCTTTCAATTGTTTGATATACACAATGTAGCTTTCTCAAACTGATCACAAATACAGATGAAATGAAGGAATACAAATCACTAAAATCAATGCCAATTAAAGGTGCTGTTACATGAGGCAATTTTTTCCTGCAACTTGCAACCCAACGCTGATGAGAACTGTTGTGACATGTTGTGATACAAGTTGCTGATTACATGTTACACGTTTGCAACTTGTCACGCAACGTTGCAAAAAGTAGATAAGTGGTCAATGTTTTCTGCAACTCGCAACACAATTTGTTGTTGCGAAACAAGTTGCGCAGAGGTGTTACATGTGTTCATCTGCCCAAAAGAAATTGATGCAAACATGTTAAAAAAAAGTTTTGCAAAGAAAAAAATTGATGCAAATTTTTTCATGTATAATTATTAATAAGTAATCATACGGTTTTCATGTTCAATCTGGGATTAATTTGCACTTGTGAGTTTTTCAAAAAGCTCAAATTGCACTCTCTGAAGCAGCTCGTGCAATTTGAGCTTTTTGAAAAACTCACTTGTGCAAATTAATCCCAAATTGAACTCGAAACCGTATGATTATACCTATACTTATTGCGCTCCTTACAAAGGCTTTTCAGCTACAATATTACATGTAAAACCTAACTAAAACGTACTATATACTTCATAAAAATTTAAAATGTGAAAATACAGTATAAAACAATGAGTAACTTGAAAAATGAACTGTGTACCATCTTTCCATTTGCAGCCTCCAGTGGAATATTTGTCAATGGACACAATCCAGAAGTGGATATTGTGTAAGTGTTCAACAAGTTGCAAGCTTGTAAAATTAATATTATAATAAATAATACATCAAACACATGAGGAAGAGTGTTTAATCAGGATTTTAAAACACTGAGAAGTGGCTTGGAAAATGAGGCACCTGTAGCTGAGTTTTTTTTTATCCCTTTAAGATCTAATATCAAAATTTAAATTCTCATTTCTAGTCCTATACATTTCCTATGGAAGTAGTGGGGAGAAATTGTTTGGATATCAAGAGAACTCATCTTGTGTGATCATTTCCTTAATTCTCATGACCTTTTTGATTGGTAAAGCATTGATATTACAAGAAGAAATTTGATGCTGATCACTCTTAGGGCTTAAAGGGTTAACTGACTGTGAGGTGTTTGGATACCTGATGAATTTATACCTTCTTGAGTGTTTTAAAATAGCTTCTCAAACTGCTCATTTAAAACAGAGAAAACAAAGAATAAAAATCCTCAAAATCTGATGAACTATTACTACTACATGTACTACTAAGGCACCCTCAGGCGAGCCTGAGAGTGGGTGCTACACTGCATTCTCTCTCCTGCATAAGGGCAGATAGTTCAACAGTGTTGTCTCAGCTTCATTATTCTATCTTTAATCAGTTTGAGAAATGTATGTGAAGCTACAAACTACCTGACTGTTCAATTGATTTGTTCACACAGTTGGATACACACTTTGTCACCAGCAACTAGCCATGCCTGGCGTGACAGATATGTGGAAGATTGCATTACAAGATGGCTACTGCATTACTTTAGTCAGAGATGAAATCATTATGTTCCATAAGGAGTTCCACAACTTGCTTGATGGGATGAAAGGGTGCGTTAAAATGCAGTAAATTGATTGGAAAAGGCTGCTTCATGGTTGCTTCTAATATACAGTAATACACTTATTTTATTTATAGTAAAGGTAAAGTCGCACTCGGGCCACGATGGCCCACACGGCCGGAGCTTAACCCGGTTTCCGTAGCATGAAGCAACTAGGAATATTGCTACTCCCCCCTGGATGGGATGCTGGCCTATCGCAGGGTTACCCCCACCATTTTGTCGCCGGTACCCATTTATACACCTGGATGGAGAGAGACAGTGTGGAGTAAAGTTTCTTGTCTAAGGAAACAACACGACGGCAGAGACCAGGCTTCGAACCACCGACCTTCAGGTTGAAAGTCCGACACGCTAACCACTAGACCACCGTGGCACCCACTTTATTAATAGTAAACTGTACAAAATCATTTCATTTGTTGTTCACAAGTGAAAGAAAGTTAGAAAGACAAGAACAAAAAAATCTGTGTATAGGACATGTCACATGTAAACCTAATAAAATGGTCCAAGTTCACCACATTTTCCCATGTAGCTCAGACGTCTATTAATAGCATTCAACTGGTACATGTCTACTCTAAGTACATGGGTTTAGTCCCATTGTGGACTCAGGTTTTTCTTTGCAGGCCCATTCTCATAACAGTCTGAATACAGTTTACTTGTACATGACCAAGCTCCATACTTTATATATTTTTATTTATCACTGCACCTGATGCCTTAACAACAACAACAACAATGATTTATTAACAATCGTTGTTGTTGTTGTTGTTGTTGTTAAGGCGTCAATATATTAAGTATGGAGCTTGGTCATGTACAAGTAAACCTCTAGTCTAGAGCCGTATGCAGTAAATATGCCAGATGTGCACCTAGTTGATGACACAGCCCGTCACAATTTTCCTGAAGCACCCATTAGAAATTCTTATTATTTTTCACTTATTTCTAATAATTATTAATTATTTTTATAATTTAGTACTTTAGTTAACAGTAATAATAGAATGAACTGATTTTATTATGCCATGCAATGTACACCTACTGTACAATACTACAACTGTACAGTATTTTCTAATTATTGCTGTAATGATGATTTGTAGATATAACAAGCGTGTAAAAGACATTCAAGATGCTGCTGCGCAGGCACTAACAACAAGGTACAACAACTCATGCAGTGCAATTTACATGTATTGGCATATTAATTTACTTGTAAAGGGTTTAGCAAAGAGGTTGCTCATTTGATTTACTCTTCTTGTTGAGTTTGCTGCTGTTTTCTAGCTGTGCACAAGATAGATTACCAGTAGATATATAAAAGTTTCAGTGATAATGAGGCCAGTGATGATTAACATAGGGAATGCTGTTCACTGAGTGAGAATGTGTCAAGCTGTTGCCAAATAGGAGTATGGTAGCTCACACAAGAAACTGTTGATCAAACTGCCATGACGATGTATAATTGTTTGGCTGGCACAGAGTAGAGCATGGTCAGTGCCAATAATATATTAAATAATTACTACAATCAAGTGGTGTTATTTGTATTTTTTATTTGCAGAGGCCCAATTCACAGAGAGAGACGCAACTACCTTCGGACAGCCTTAAAAGAAATGTCTTTGATTCTTGCTGATCAACCAGGTCTATTAGGACCCAAGGTAGTTTGTCTACTCTTATGAAACAATTTAACCCTTAAAGCCCCAAGAGTGATCAGCATCAAATTTCTCCTTGTAATATCAATGCCTTATCAATCAAAAAGGTCATGAGAATTAAGGACATGATCACACAAGATGAGTTCTCTTGATATCCAAACATTTTCTCCCTACTACTTCTATAGGAAATGTATAGGACTAGAAATGAGAATTTAAATTTTGATGTTGGGGCTCAAAGGGTTAAGAGGCTCCTGGCAGGAACAGTTAATACAGTTAACTGTAATCAACAATTCATTGGGAAATATGAGCCCAGTAGGGCCAGATAATTATGATATTTCATAGCAACGACAAACGTTTTTTTCTTCTTCAAAAGAATGAATTTCAAAGACTGGCAACCTGTCCTGACCACTTACTTGGGGAGACCCACATCTAATCACTCTTAAAGACATAGTGATCACTGTACCTCTGGAACAATGTTAGCCTGCATAGCTGGTGGTATTGTCCATGTGATGGCCAAAACTTTGCCATTACAGGGACTACAGTACATGCATACGGCAAGCTATGCAGGCTAGAAGAACAATGGCCATTACTCCCTGAAATTATTTTCTAAATCACGTTTATACCCCCCCCCCCCCCCCCCCCCAAAAAAAAAAAAATAATAATAATGACAGCTCACTATAAACAGGAATTATTTCTGACCTGATCGATGTTGTTTCTGTGATAAGATCCTTGTAGTGTTACAAGCATTAAGCATGGCCCGAGATGAAATCATGTGGCTGGTCAGGCATGCTTGTACTCCGCCACCCAAAGGAAAAAAGCTCAACCAAGAAGATTTTGTTGACGTGTAAGAAATCTGTGTGTTGTGTTCTCAATTTAAAATAAGTAAATTGCCATAAAAGTTTAAGTGTTGTTTTTAATGCTCTCCTCTCTTATAATTTATGTTAAAAATTATTTTAATTACTGTCTAATTTTTAAACTCACAATAAGAAATATTATATAATGAAGTAAAATGAAAAAAACAGAAGGTTAAAACATCAAAAATTGACTTTCATTGCGTTGATAAATTATCCAAGCAGGGCTAGCTTCAAAAGTAAAGGTTTCAAAAGTATGTTTCTGAGCAATCTGACATGGTATATGGTAACACAGTGGTATAACATACATGTACAGTACATGTATTTGAGTGAGTTAGTTGCAAAGCAAAACCATTTATTCTGCCTTTCTTTGTACTTTGTTTGTCAGTAAATTACCTCAGTTGCTGTTATTTGTGGAGGAAGTTAGAGGTAGGATGGTTCTTCAGTATGAATTACACTTTTTGTTACAACCTAAAGACAACCACATAGATCTCCATCATTATTGTATTCTTCTTCTTAATTCTCTTTGTCACATGATTGAGACATAAAGCTGTAATAATTCTCTGTTAATACTGGGATCTGCATGTCCCTCACTTCAAGTTAAGGTGGCTCAACTGGGTTTTTGGGCAACACAACATCCCAACTTTGAATGGCTGATACTTCACTGTCTGAGCTCGGTCAGGCAAGCTGCTTCACACATATACTAGAGATGAAATAAACTTTCCAAAAAGGTAGATTTGATTGACATCGATGTTACCATAACAACGATCTGATGACATCATCGTTTTTGCATATTAGTAATTTTCTCTAAACTTTTAAAATGACTGTATGCCTCTTATAGTCTAGATGTATGTCTTCAAGACTGCAAAGTTTGAAAAAATTCTATGAGAGCATTTTCAAATAAAATTGGGTTGAATATTTTCAATCAAAATTTAAAAGATTCACATTACTTTCTGTTACTTCGTCGATACCAGCGTTTTCCTGACAAATTGAAACAATATTTTCACCATATATTATTCATGTGCCATAAAACTACATTCCTTGAAGGTTTCATCCTGTTTGCTTCACTAGATTTCAGTTGATGTGATCAGAAGCAATGTCTCAAATATGCTCACTCTACTCACAGAAGTAACACTTTTGTCAGGGAAGCGTTTATTTAAAAATTAGTCGATGAAATTTTTTAAAAATCTTTTGATCTAAAGTTATACAGTCATGTAATGTACGACCGCTGCAAATTTCAAGTGCATTGAATCATTTCAAGGGCGCGAAATACAATTAAAAGTATTGGGGACTTTTGCATTCATCTTCCAAAGTTTCATTGCTGTATTATTTTGTTGACAGCTGGTTTATTTCAGAACTTTCTCTTTTGTCTACATTCTAGTAATAGTAAAAATTCAGTAATTGCAAAAGTCGACAAAAAGCAAATTGTAATGAACAGTTTCAGTAAATAACACCATAAGCAGGTTTTCAATAGTGCATTGTAGTATGTAAACAAACTAACCCTTCTTTATTGTTTAAAGCAATAATGAAGAGTTACCAAAAAAGAGCATAGCATCTACTGGTAGTTATAATTTTTTTAATGATTTCTTCAGTCATTATAGTTCTAATTCTATCACTAAGGTATGATTCAGAAGTATGTGTCTGTGCTGCAGAGGTATTTTGTCCAGTACTTATGTGGCTTCGATGTGACTGTACTCAAGGAAGTTGTTCAGGTAGACCTGTAATTTGTTAATACATGTAAGTGATAAAAATAATTTCATTTTTTTTTCATGACTATTTGATGATTATGTGGTTACTTCATAAATGCATGGCTGGAAATATTTTTTATTGCATAGCAGAAAAAATGTGTCCTCCTTCTAGACATTTTTTCGATTGAACATACATGTAACATACAAAATTGGATGAACATCTTTCATCTGGGCCGTGTTACCAAAGCAACAATCAGGGTGTTCATTAGGCATCGGAGATCGGAGAATTCTCCGGCTAAATTTCAATGGCACTATGTAGCTATCTTCGCTCTTTCATAATATTTTCCTGTTACTTTACACTATTCTCCTGCTACTACAATTCTTAATGAAAACCCTGCACAATCTATTGGCACAGATGTACATTGACCATAAAAATGTCTAGAGTGATTTCAAACAAACTCATAGGTCATGTCCAAGTTGACTCATGTCATGAGAACATTACAGCAAAACAATTTAACTTAGATCAAACATTATGTTTGCCTTGACAGTCTTAGTTAGTCAATCGTTTTTCCACATGGGTGTCTGACCACATTTTGAAATTAGTACAAACCTGGACAATATCTGATGACCAACTTGAACTGGTTACCTCGGTTATAATAATGGTGATATACAGTCAGTTGTATAGATTTTCTTATGTACAAATCATGTTGGGGGTAACCCTGCGATGGACTAGCATCCCATCCAGGGGGGAGTAGCAATATTCCTAGTCGTTTCATGCTATAGAAACCGGGTTTAAGCTCCGGCCGTTATGAGCCTTCTGGCTCGGGTGCGCGACTTTTACTTTTACAAGTCATGTACATAGTAAAAAGATAACCTGATGTGTTTTTTTTTTTTCCAGAAAATTTCAGTCTGTTCTGATGACATTTCCATGATCATGACATCGTTCATTGAGGACTTGTCGCAGCTTAATGTCAAACAAGGTAACATGATGTACTTACAGTTAGTTGAACTCCACTTTACAGACACACACTTAATATGGACAGCTCGTTAATGTGGAAGCATTGTATAGTCATGGTCATTTTAATGGGCTCTGTCTGTAATAAATAATGAATTGAACCCATTTGCTGTCAAGACTGGGCAAAAAAATATGGACAATATGGGGAAAAAGGCTCCAAACTTGTCCATCCCTCCCCCTCCCCCATTGCCAAAGCAATAGTTGCTGTTTTTTTACCGGTCATTTACTGAGTAAGACTAATAATCTTAAGAAATTTAGCCTTCAGAAAACAAAACATTGATGTTTAACACAAAATCTGCAGTGCATGCATGTAAGTCTGAAGCCTTTCCCCCATTTTTTTTCACTGAGCCCTTCAAATGTTGTAAAAAGGCAAAGTCGCACACGAGCCAAGGATGGCCAACTCGGCCGGAGCTTAACCCGGTTTCTGTAGCGTGAAGCAACTAGGAATATTGCTACTCCCCCTGGATGGGATGCTAGTCCATCACAGGGTGGCCTGGTTCATATACTATGAAGTGACTAGGAGTATTGCTACTCCCCCCTGGATGGGATGCTAGTCCATCACAGGGTGACCTGGTTCATATACTATGAAGTGACTAGGAGTATTGCTACTCCTCCCTAGATGGGATGCTAGTCCATCACAGGGTGACCTGGTCTATATACTATAAAGTGACTAGGAATATTGCTACTCCCCCTGGATGGGATGCTAGTCCATCACAGGGTTACCCCCAGCATTTTGTTACATGTAGGTTTCTGTAGCATGAAGCAACTAGGAATATTGCTACTCCCCCTGGATGGGATGCTATTCCATCACAGCCCTGTGATCTGGTTTATATACTATGGAGTGACTAGGAGTATTGCTACTCCCCCCTGGATGGGATGCTAGTCCATCACAGGGTGACCTGGTTTATATACTATGAAGTGACTAGGAGTATTGCTACTCCCCCCTGGATGGGATGCTAGTCCATCACAGGGTGACCTGGTTTATATACTATGAAGTGACTAGGAGTATTGCTACTCCCCCTTGGATGGGATGCTAGTCCATCACTGGGTTACCCCCAGCATTTTGACGCCGGTGCCCATTTATACACCTGGGTGGAGAGAGACAGTGTGGAGTAAAGTTTCTTGTCTAAGGAAACAACACGACGGCAGAGACCAGGCGACGCGCTAACCACAAGACCACTGCACCTCCATTTCAAATGTTGTGAATTTGAATGAATGTGAACCTCAGTTAAAAAAATACAGTTTTATGAGTTCTTGAGACTTATTTGCTTTTATTTCACAGTTGAAGCTGGAGACACATTTGATTTTGAAAGCCTCAGATTGGACTGGATGCGACTTCAGGTAAAACATAAAGAAAAGTAGCCAGTAGTACCAGTAATTTACTTCCTCAATAATAGAGTATCCATGAATGAATGAATGAATGAATGAATGAATGACTTTATTTAAGTGTCAAAATCGTTCAGCTCATAGAGAAGTAATTGGGGACACTATTGTAAAAATAAAATTCATTGTTTCTAAAAATTTTAAAGTGAAGTAAAAGTACTGATGTGATGTTAAAAATTATGAGATGCAAATTTACATTTAGTAGACTGATTTTCGATTAAGTGTGAAACTAAATCAGGGCTCAAAATTAACACTCACAAACTTGCAAAATGCGAGTGGTTTTTGGAAGTTGCAAGTCTGAAAAATATCCTCTTGCAAACTTTTGTGAGTAAGCATTTCTGTAATAAAAGTTGGAGGAAAAAAGTGAGTGTTCTTGGATAATTTGGTAGCAAAAATTCAGACATCATTGAATGTCATCTACGGGAGAAAATAAGCATGGTTTTACACAGAACCTGTGCACACTTTATCTACATGTACGCTTATTCACAGTTTGTTGGAATCAGCAACGTGACAGAAGAGAATGAATTTCACGCTTTGTGAACCACTTTTGTTGTACATGTAGATGTCTAAAATAACCGCTTTTTTCAAGAGGTCCTCATCCTCTAAGACTACCGGTAACATGACCGACGATGACAACGTCTTGCCCGACATCCCCGAGCCGCCAAAGGACACCATGGCAACGGCAAAGAAGACCACAAAATTAACAGTTTACTATTTAGGTATTTTTACCATATTTCCAGAGTCATCAAAGAGAAAATGACTGCAGAAAAATAGCTAGTGACCTTACTAGTTTTGCTAGTAGAAAAAAATCTTACTAGCAAAACTTTGCTAATGGACTAAAAAGTTAAGTTTGACCCCTGTAATTTAGCTGAGCGTGCCTTGGTTTTGCATTGCTGCGCTTTGTGATTGGCTAAAATCTTGAGCCACTTTCTCAACCAATCAGAAGTAAAACCAAAACCAATCATGACTTACTCGCACGCGTTTTCCCGCGCTTGGCGCCAGCTACATATATTTGCTTTGAGTTCTGATTGGTTCATTGTATTGTTTACGACTGCTGTGATTGGCCAGAGTAATTACTTTGGTTTTGGTTTTAGAGCAGTTTTCAATTGAGTGTCGAAAGTAATAACACAATTGCTTTGGTTTTTCATTGCTACGCTTTGTGATTGGCTAAAAAATCTTGCGCCACTTTCTCAACCAATCAGAAGTAAAACCAAAACCAGTCATGACTTGCTCGCACACGTTTTCCCGCGCTTGGCGCCGCCGACATGTAATTGCTTCGAGCTGTGATTGGTTCATTGGATTCTTTACGACTGCTGTGATTGGTCAGAGTAATTACTTTGGTTTTGGTTTAACGACACTCAATTGAAAACTGCTCTATGACACTCAATTGAAAACCACTCCATTAGCCTATTACAGAGATGGTGACAGCCATCATGACATCATTTGAATTGAGGACGGTTTGTTTTTGAGATCACAGGAGGTTTGGCTTACAGTGTAGCTGGTGTTCAAGACAGTGGGAATTTACTGTATTGGATTCTATAATTGGGAGTCCTGAGGGCTCACCAGACTAGACTTGGATTGTCGTACTTTAGCCATCTGTTTTGTATTTCAGGCTTATACCAGTGTTCGTGGGGCATCCCCAGAGCTAAAGGAGAACAAAGACTTAGCAGTTCTCATGAACAATGTGGCTTTCCACTCCAAACTGGTTGATGCGCCTGAAAGGCTTTTGAATGAGATTTCTGACCTATCGATTTTCTGGTAAGTTACAGAGAATTACTAAATGCTCCTGCCTTGTCTCAGTTTATGTTTGCTATGGGTGTTATATGCCCAAGGTCATGTAACAAATAAATGTCATTTGATGCTTTCGACTGTTCTTTCACTCTTAGTCTCCCACGCTGCTGTTATTTGGCCAAACTTCTTTAACCGCATGGAACTTTCTTTCAATGTCTTTCATTTGTTAAATTATATAAGTTCTAGTATTAATCTTTAGAAACCAATAGCAACTTACATGCACATCCTTTTTGATAAACATTCATCATATAAGATTTTCTGACTAAAATGGTGTAGTGAAAAAAAGAAACAATAAAAAACACATGGTGGCCCACAATTATTATTGGTGCTAAACCTGGTGCCTTGAAACAAGCAAGTTTCCTGGGTGGAGAAAGACAAAATGTCTAGAACAGTTTTTTTTGTCTGAGGAAGCATGATGACAGTGCCTGAGACTCGAACTGACCGACACATTGACCACTAGTCTGTCATGTCTCCCTCCTTTCTCAAATTGCTCAAGTTACTACCGGTATATCATAGGGATGTTCTTAAAGCCCATATTCTCCAATTAAATAGACCATTTTAGAGTTGTGTGCTTAGTACCCTGGCCTTTGAGTGAAAGTGAGGCTGGAGTTGACTTTGTGTTGGTACAAACCTATCAGCTTTTCATACGTAAATCATGTTCAACAAAAACTACTTAGCATGCATAAGAACAACATGATTTACATCTGGCCCCAGTTGTTCAAAGGGTGGAAAGCGCTATCCATCGGATAAATCACTATCCAGTGGATAACACCATTGGTTTTGCTAATGCTTATCCATTGGATAGTGATTTAGCCGGTGGATAGCGCTATCCACATTTTGAACAACCGGGGCCTGAAAAGCAGGAAGGTTTGTATAAAGGCAAGTTTAACTTCAGCCTCGCTCTCACTCAAAGGCCAGGTCACTGAGCAGACAACTGTACATTGGGCTATTCAGGTTTGTGATAATCGTTAAGAAGCTAAGCATATATTTTCTTTTTTTGCAGTTTTTATCCCAGTTTTTTTGAGGAGTCATTTTTGAAGTGTGTGGAGGATCCTAACTATTCAAGGTGAATATCAATATTCATGTTTAAATTACCATTATGAGCCCCTCTTGTTTGTGCTTTATTTAATTATGTAAATTATTATTATATATTGTATAATAAATATTGTGCAATATGTGAGAGAGAATTATGCGTGCATACTTTTTCTCGGCAGATATTCCATTGCATTTCCGCTGATTTGCGGCCACTTCATGTCATGTACGAGTGAATTTTGTCCAGAGGAGGTACTGTTCCTATTAATTTTTGTCTTCTTTTAGCAGATTTGGTAGGAAAGCACTTGAAGGGATAGACTCCTTATTGAGACTTATATAACGTAATATCGACAGTTAGAATGTTATTTTCAATAAATTTTTAAGTGTAAAAAAGAAAATCTAAAATCCCTGCTCAGGATTGAACCTGTGACCTCAGCTAGGCTTAGGCTTACATAGCCTACCGTACCACTGTACCACCTAGCTTCTCCTAAAGTCCTAAATTTAACTATATAAACTGCTACCCCCAACTGTAACTGAAAGCTAACCAGTTACTCCGTTATATAAGTCTCAATAAGGTGTCCCATTTTCCTGTTGGGCCCTCTCATCTATCCCTTCAAGTGTCCTCCGATTTGGTAGGGCACTAGTCTACAAAGCGAGAGGCCAAACCAACAATCAGAATCTCGAAATAAAGTTGTACCTAATGACACTTACCTGATTCCGGTACCACAGTACCTGCTTAAACCTTCACTTGGTTCGGATCACTCAAAAAATTACCGGTCCCCCCCCCCTCCCCCCATCACCATTCATTTAACCGACAAACTGCAAGGCTGATCTGACTATTGCACTCATGCTTTAGAGTGATTATGTATGACCTTGAAAATCAGTTTCCCTGAGTCATCTGCCAGTAGTTCAACGGGTCAAAACAAGCTTTGCTTGTTTTCCCGCAAAAAATATCCCTAATATGGAAAGTATCTTGTTTGATTGACCTATCAGAATGCTGAAACGTGAGTGACGACGAAGAGAATGGCTACTTTTTAGCTCAAAATCTGTTTGCTTTGTTTTGCGTGTTTGCTAAACCAACCAAAAGCCCTAGGTACTTGGTGTATCCCTGATCATAATGAAGGGTACTTCATGTATCCCTTATTGTAATGTAGTTAGATATATTGCAGTGTAATTTAGGGTCGGATTACAGTATCTAGGGTTGAAGCACTGATTTTAGTATTTAGGGTTAAGCACTGATTCCAGTATTTCCAATGTATCGAAAGGGTTAGTTCTTATATATGGTCTGGGCTAGCAGCATATTATCTTATATCCCTTAAAAATTACAATTTTCGGCAGCTAGTCCTCGGTGGTGTAGTGGATAGTGTGCACGGAGTAGATCATACGGTCCGGGTTCTATTCCCCAATCTGCTGTTTTTATCTTCTTTTTCTACTGAAATAAAAACTAAGTGTTTAAATACAAAATAATAAGGGATACACCAAGTACATACCCCAACAGCTGCACACGTTTTGTGAAACTGCTTTATTCCAGTTTGTGTGTTGTTTTGGTTGTGTTCATGCGTGCAATCATTTCAAGGTCATACAAAAAGCGCTCTGTATTAAAACAAACTCGCATTTCTTGAAAGAAGGTGAAACGCAGCTTTTGAAATCATGTTCTTTTTCTGGATTTTTTTTTTATAGCGTCATCCCATTGGAGACCGCAGTCTGTCGGCTGTAAACCTGTTTCTGGACTCCATGGCTAAAGAAGCCAGGAATATCTTAACTCAGCTGTGTCCTGATCACATTCAACTCAACCAGCAGGTCAGTCATCACCTTATTTCTCAGAAAATAAAGAGTAATGTCCAGAGGGGAGCTACTCTACCCCATGACAGGCATCACGAATTGTCCTCAGCTATAAAAATTTCACCATAACACACACAATTCTAACTGACAAAGTGATACGAAAATGACTCTGCCAAATATGAAATATTTGCTAAACAATGCCCGCGTGCAATCCTGGACATAAGTAAAAACAAACAGTTTTGTTCCCAAGGGGTTGGGTGCTGTCTTTTGGGCTTTGGTTGAGCATACGACAATTTTTACCAGCTAAGTTTCAAAACATTGTGACATATCCAGTACCATAATTGGAACCGATGTGATAGCTTTCAAAACTGCTTGTCAGTGTAGCACTTGGCGAGTTTCAGGCTTGCTTTTTTTTTTACGGACATGAAGTAGTGACGTAAAGAAAATAGTGAAAGTTGTCATTCTTAATCATTCTAAAGTTGATTCTAGTCATTCTAAAGTTATGATTCTTAATCATGATTAAGTTTTGTAATACGCTTTAACAATTAATAAGTAAACATCGTACAAAGAATTTGCCACGATATAGTTTTTTATTCTTTGGAAGGTTTATTTAAAAAAAAAATAAAATTATGTTTTGTGCAAACTCATTCAGAC